>JAPVLO010001660.1:0-63217 GCA_027257055.1 Cephalopachus bancanus | reverse complement strand
GAGCTCAAGACTCTGCCACTTTTTATTTATTTTTCACAAGCTTATATAGGTTTTCCACTCAGCCCTGTACCCACAAATGTATCTTATGTTGCTAACCAAATGCCCACGTACATCCTTTTTGCACTCACAATAAGGTTGACCTTTAACAATTTTAACCACAGATTGTGTTTTTCTTAAGTCAAACATTTATGAACATCCTGATTTTCTTCCTAACTTTCTCATAACTATTTACTATTATAGGCCTATAATATCATTACCCTATAAAGCTAAATCTTAACCCTAAGTCACTTTTAACTTACTTACTACTATATATTTATTTCTATTAATCTTATTTCTATCCTTGTCTCTATATTTTCTTAACTATCACTTATACTATTATATATCTCTTATCTTACTAGTTTATCTTATCTTACTATCTTATTATTAATATGCTAAATTTTATCTTCATTAAACTACTTATTTAATCCTAAAATATCTTAACCTATTTTTTATCTCAAACGATTGTTTTCCACCAGCTCTCAGCTGGGGTCTGTTGTTTATGAGGAAGTTGTCGACTCATTTTTCTCGGCCTCCTGCTGTTACTGAAAAACATCCTAACACACCCTAAGGGGCATCCCTTTTCACTGCAATCTCACCTCCAGTATGCCTATGTATAATTTTTGCTGTCAAATGCCATCATCCATTTGCGCATCTATTATCTCAGTTAAAGAGGGAACATTCTCAAGCCTATGCATGCAATCCTTCAAAGTTAGGGAAGGCCCGTAAACAGGATCCATGGGGCTTTGCCTCCGTCATGGCCACATTTTACTGGGGCCTTGCTCCCAGCCGGGGTTTTTCCTGCTTTCAGGTCCCTTTTACCTTACTTTTACTAGTGATTGCGGCTCCCGACAGCTTCCACGTTCTTTATCTGCTTGTTTATATACGTAGGCCGAGGCTTATATTATGGCTCCTACACCTTCCTAGAGACATGAAATATTCGTATCCTCTTGTTATTTGCTGTAATAGCAACAGCATTTATAGGCTACGTTCTCCCATGAAGACAGATATCATTCTGAGGCGCTACTGTCATTATCAATCTCCTATCAGCTATTCCTTACATCGGTACTGATCTAGTTGAGTGGATTTGAGGAGGCTTTTTGGTTGATAAAGCTACTCTTCACGATTCTTCATCTTCCACTTTATTCTACCCTTTGTACTAGCAGCCCTTGTAATCGTCCATCTTCTGTTCCTCCATGAAACTGGGTCTTACAACCCATCAGGAATCTCCTCCGACTCTGATAAAATCCCATTCCACCCCTACTACACAATTAAAGATATTCTAGGACTAGTAGTCCTCATACTCCTACTTATAACCCTAGTCCTCTTTACACCAGACCTATTAGGAGACTCAGATAGCTACACCCCTGCCAACCCCCTTAACACCCCACCCTATATTAAGCCAGAATGATACTTTCTATTTGCTTATGCATTCTTACGATCTATTCTTAATAAGCTAGGAAGTGTCCTAGCCCTAGTACTGTCTATCTTGATCCTTGCTATCATCCCAATACTCCACACATATAAACAACAAAGTATAATCTTTCAACCACTAAGCCAGTGCTTATTCTGAATCCTAGTAGCCGGCCTACTAACACTCACATGAATCGGCGGCCAACCTGTTGAACAGCCATTCGTCATTATTGGCCAAACAACCTCCATCCTATACTTTCTTTCTTTTTTTTCCTTTTTTTGAGTTGGAGTCTCACTCTGTCGCCCAGACTGGAGTGCAGTGGCCGCTCCCGGCCACTGCAGCCTCGACCTGCTGGGCTCTGGCTGTCCTTCCACCTCAGCCTCCCAAGTAGCTGGAACTACAGGCGTGCACTACCACACCCGGCTAATTTTTGATTTATTGTAGAGATGAGGTCTCACCAAGTTGCCCAGGTGGGTCTCAAACACATGGGCTCAGACAATTCACTGACCTCAGCCTCCCAAAGCACGGGATTACAGGATGAGCCACCAAGCCCGGCACATCCTATACTTTCTTACCATCCTAATCTTTGTACCATTAACCAACCTGATCGAAAATAAAATGTTCAAATGATAAGTCCTCATAGTATAAGTATTTCTGGATTTGCTATATAATAGTCAATTGACTTTCAACAAAGTTGTGAAGGCAATTCAGTGTAGAAAAGATAGTATTTTCAACAGATGGTGATGGAACATATTTAAATAGGAAAAAATGAAACACCCGTTTTGTATACCGTATAGAACATTAAAATGGATCACAGATCTATGTGTAAAATCTATAATTATAAAATTTCTAAGTCAAAAGTGGTGGCTTATACCTGTAATCCCAGGGCTTTGGGAGGCTGAGATAGGAGGATTGCTTGAGTCTAAGAGTTTGAGAACACCCTGGGCAACATAGTGAGATCCAATCTCTACAAAAAATAAAGTCGCAGCTCCTCAGGAGGCCAAGGTGGAAGCATCCCTTGAGCCAGGAGGCAGAGACTGCAGGGAACTATGGTCATGTCACTGCACTCCAGCCTGGGTAACAGAGAAAGACCCTGTCTCTAACACAAAATAAAAACAAAACAAAGAAACTTCTAGAAAAAAATATAAAAGGAAAAATTTTGCAGTTTTGGTGTTGGCAAAAATTTCTTAACCATGACACCAAAATCATGATACATAAAACTAAAACACTGATAATCTAAAGTTAAACTTTAAGAAATTCTGTTCTTCAAGAGACACTGTTAAGAGAATGACAAGGCAAGCTGTGGGTTGGAAAAAAGTATTTTCAATTGTTCATTTGATGAAATATTTGTATCTTGAATACATAAATCATTATTAAAGCTCAATAATAAAGAAAAAGACAACCTGATTTAAAAATAAGCAAAGATTTTAATAGACATTTCATCAAAGAAGAAGTGTGGATGACAAATAAGCACATGAAAAGATGATCGACATCACTAGTTATTAGCAAAATGCAAATTAGGACAAGAATATTATATCACTGCCCAGACTCACTGATGAAATGTTGGTGAGAATTGATAGAACTAGAACACTCATACAGTGCTGGTGAAATGTAAACTGCTCCAACTGCTTTGAAAAGCAGTGTGACAGTTTCTTAAATAGTTAAATACAGCTACGTATGAGTCAGCTGCTTCACTCCTAGGTGTGTACCCACGATAAATGAAAGCATACATTTCTAAAAGAGCAATGTGGAATGTTTATAGTAATTATCAATAACTGCATACAAACCCAATTTCTATAGGCAGGTGGCATATTCATACAATGAAGTACTACTTAGCTATAAGAATGAATGAACTATTGAAACATCCAACAGCATGGATACATTTAAACATGGTTATGGTGAGTGAAAGAAGTCAGATGAAAAAGAGTGCACAGTGTATAATCCATTTATATAAAATTCTAGAAAATGTGAATTCATTTATATGGCAGACTTTATTCTTATTTCTGATCCTTTGTATGCAATGTTTCTTGTCCTACCCTTAGAAACCTACAGCATCTTCAGTATTCTAAAATTTGACAATGATGCACTCAGGTGTGGTTCTAATTTTGTCCTTGTGCAATATTCTCCATAAGTCATTTCAATGCAGAACTTTCATCCTTCTGTTCTAGGAAATGGACTTCATTGACTGTGTTAGGTGATTTCCTCCATGGCTTTCTCTGTCCTCTCTTTCTGAAACTCATATTGTTTTGAAGTTGGACCTTCCTGGAAATTTCTAATAACTTTTCTCTCTGTTTTTGTTTTCTTTTGTTTTTCCTCCAGTTCATAAGAGATTTCCTCAGCTCTATCTTTTACTACTTCAATTAAATTTTCATTTTCGCAGTTCTATTTTTAGAGTCAAGAACTCTTATTTTGTTATGTTTTCAAAGTGTTCCATTTTTCATTTACAAACAGTTCTCTGTTCCTGTTTTGTGAATGCAATATCTTCTCTTAACTTGCTGATGCTGTTAATAATAGCTTACATTTTTTTCTCTTTGTGCAGTCTCTGTTTTTCCCAACTTGCTTTTCTCTGTTTGTTTTGTTCTTTGTATTCCAAATTGGAGGTTTTAATATGATATGTCTGGCAATCCTTGACCGTATGCTCATGATTAAAGTTGAGTAATAAAATGCTGACTGAATGCTCATTACACCTGAGTGTGACTTGCCTATGATTGACTTTGCTTTTGACTGATCTGCTTGAGCGAACTCCTTGCAAAACTCCAGATGTTGGAATTTTTTGGTCCTAGATTTTGGACTCATCAAATTTCCAGCATTCCAGCATAGAGATCTTTTAATCTCCTGCTTGAAGGCGTAGGTCTCCTCTCAATATTCTGGAAGTGAAGACAGAGAAAAGAGCCTGTGGGGAGGATGTCTCAGCATCATGTATGTTTCTATTCACTTTAGGTCCTGTGCCTGGCATCCCTCACCACACAGACTCTCAGTTGACCTTCCACGATAAGGGAAGGACAATAGCTGAGATGTATAGAGTGGGGGTTGGGATCTGAGGGATTTAACAACATTTTAAATGAACTTTTAACATATCCTTCAATTTTTAGCCCCATCTTTCTTTCTTCTTCCAGATGCTGCCATTGTCACCAATTTGGAGCCTATTGAAGGATATGGGGTATATTTCCTTTTGGTACATTTGTGTTCCTTGTAGATCATAGATGTTAGGCCTTTGTCAGATACAGAGTTGGCAAATACTTTTACCCATTCCATAGGGTCTCCCCACTCTCTTGATGGTTTCTTTGCTTTGCAGAAGCTTTGCAGTCTAATGAGGTCCCACTTGTCTATCTTATCTTTTATGGCATTTGCTTTTGGAGAGTTGATCAAGACTTGGTTGCCTACTCCAATTTCCATAAGACTGTTTCATACATTTTTTTAGGATTCTTATAGTTGGTAGTTTTATATTTAGATCTTTGATCCATGTAGAGTTAATTTTTGTGTATGATGATAGGGAGGGATCTTATTTTGTCTTCTGCATGTATTGAATCAGTTTTCCCAGCACTATTTACTGAATAGGTTCTCCTTACCTCAATGGTTGTTGATGAAGGTTTTGTTGAAGATGAGTTGGAAATGAGGCTTTGCTTCTGGAATATTTATCCTGTTCCATTGACTTTTATTCCTGTTCTGGTACTAGTACCAGGCTGTTTTGATTATTGTATCTTTATAATATAATTTGAAGTCTGGAAGTGTGATAACTCCCATTTTGTTTCTTTTGGTAAGGATTGTTTTGGCTATCCATGGTCTTTTATGTTTCATATAAATTTCTGTATTGTCCTTTCCTGGTCTGAGAAGAATGATGTTTGTAATTTAATAGACCTTGCATTAAATTTGTAGATTGCCTTTGGTAGAGCATGGAATATTTTTCCATTTGTTTGTGTCTTCTTGGATTTCTTTGAGCAGTGTTTTGTAGTTTTCATTGCAAAGGTCTTTCACTTCTCTAGTTAGGAAGGTACCAGGTACTTCATTTTTTGGTGGCTATTGTGAATGGGTTTCTATTTGGGTTTTTATTTGGGTTTCTGTCTGTTTATTATTGGTGTATAGGAATGTGACTGTCTCTTGAACATTGATTTTATACCCTGAGACTTTGCAAAAATCCTTTATCTGTGCAAGGAGGTTTTTGACAGATTCTCTTGGGTTTTTGAGGTATAGAATTATATCATCAGCTGGGCTCAGTGGTTCAGCCTGTAATCCCGTGCCTTTGGGAGGCTGAGATGAGTGGATTGCCTGAGCCTGCAGGTTCGAGACCCACCTGGGCAGTGAGACCTCATCTCTACAATAAATCAAAAAATCAGCCGGGTGTGGTAGCATGCGCCTGTAGGCTGAGGCTGAGGTGGAAAGATTGCCGGAGCCCTGCAGGTCGAGGCTGCGGTGGCCGGGAGTGGCCACTGCACTCCACTCTGGGTGACAGAGTGAGACTCCAACTCAAAAAAAAAACCAAGAATTATATCATCAACAAAGAGGGATAACTTAACTTATTCTTTTAATATGGATACCCCTAACTTCATTCTCTTGTCTAATTGCTCTAACTAGGACTTCCAACACAATGTTGAACAAGAGGGGTGAGAGTGGGCAGCCTTGTCTTGTTCCAGTTTTCAGGGGGAATGTTTCCAGTTTCTGTCTGTGTAGCAATATGCTAGCTGTGGGTTTATCATAGATGGTGCTTACTATTTTGAGGTATGTTTTATTTATGCCTAGTTGTTTAAGGGTTTTTTTAAATCAAGAAGGGATGCTGGATTTTATCAAAAGCTTTTCCTGCATCTAAAATGGGCAAGATATTTGAACGGATACTTCGTAGAAGAATACATACGAGCAGCCAACAGATACATGAAAAAATGCTCAGCCTCATTGATCATCAAAGTAATGCAAATTAAAACCACACTGAAATACGACTTAACTCTAGACAGGATGGCCATCATCAATAACTCAAAAAACAACCGGTGCTGGAGAGGATGTGGGGAAAAGGGAAAATTTTTACATTATTGATAGGAATGTAAGCTAGTACAACCTTTATGGAAAGCAATGTGGTGATTTCTAAAAAGTCGGAAGATTAACCTTCCATACGACCCAGCAATCCCTCTTTTGGGAATATACCCAGATAAACTCTAATCACTCTATAATAAAGATACCTGCACACACATGTTTATTGCAGCATTATTCACAACAGAAAAAATATGGAACCAACCATGCTGCCCATTGAAAGTGGACTGGATAAAGAAAATGTGTTACATTTACACAATAGAATATTATGCAGCCTTAAAGAAAAATGAAATTCTGAACTTTGCAGCAACCTGGATGGATTTAGAGTCTATAATATTCAGTGATTTATCACAGAAACAAAGATCTGAGTACCACATGTACTCATTCATAGGTGGACCGTTAAAATTTATAATAGTACCACAAGAAAGGGATTGGCAGTAGTGGGACACTGCCAGGGGAGGAAGGTACATAACATCAATAAGGGTACCCACACTTTACCTGTATGGTGACTACATATGTACCCAACCCTCATTTGTACCCCACATTTTAAAAATAAAATAATTTTTAAAAAAGAAAAAAGTGCAATGAGAAATTATGATCATCATCTGTTGGAAAATGTGAATCAGTGGACACTAATGTCAACTGATCAAGGAAAGATTCTTTGAAGATGTAGTAATTGAGATAAAACAAATAATATTACTGAATTAGAAAGTTCTACTTAAAAAAACAAAGTTATGGGGTGTAAATTCAGTTCTTATTGCCTTTTGTCCTGGTGGACTCAGGGTTCAGATCTTTTGGATTTGCTGAGTTACTGACTATTCATTCATATGCTTTCCAGTTTCCAAAATTTTGTCGCTGTTTCCTCCTCTCCCATTTTTTTTTCTTTTGCCTTTTAGTGTTTATGCTCTTAAAGAGTACACAAAAGTAATATGTGTATTTAGTTTGCTGTCTCATTTTTAAAATGTCTGTACTCACTTCTGAATGCTTGCTTCTGAGGTATGAAGACACTTCTTGATTGTGATTCACAAGAGGAAAGAAAGGGCAGACAGGAAGAGAGGTGAGGGGTGATAAAGTGGGCATAGGGTCCTGGAAACCACAGGAGAGAGTGGTTTTCAGGCAGTGGAGGTTAGCCCAGTGGACCGTGGAACTGCCTTGGAGGAATGGCAAGGAGAACTGAGGATCCTCAGAGTTCGGACACAGCCCTCCTGGGGGACACCAAGCATACCCAGAGAAGATGGGCTGCTTCCATGAAGCAAGGTCTCACACATCACTGTGATAGGCTGAGAAGTGGGATGAAGTTACCAGAATCACTTCTATCCCAGGCCTTCAAAACCTTGGAGTGGCCCAAGAAGAGAGAGGTGATCCTCCTTCCTCACAACAGTTTTCTCTGGAGGGGACGATCCTGCATGCTTCAACCACCTGTCATCCAACTTTGAGAGTCTTCTTGCCACACTGGCTGGTCTCCTCTGGTCACCACATGAAAAGAATGGCATGAAATGCAGCTCACTAATTTTGGATTCAGCCCCTCAATTGCCTGGTGTGCTGTGCATGTGCCCAGCTGGTGCCCTTGATGTACCTGTTTGGCTCTCAAAGTCTCTCACAGTCTCAGGAACCCCCATTGCATTTGTGGCTGATGTGACTCCCAGTTCCAATTCCATACGTTTGCTTGCTTCAACCTTAGAAGGTGGAAAATCTAGACACCTGCTCTCCCAGCTTCCTTGCAAGTCAGGCTGACTTGCTGCTCCCTTCTCACTCGCTTTCTTTGGATGTGTTGTATGTTCCTAGACCTGAAATAGCTATCATGACTGTGAGGAGGAGGTTAAAGATTTGAGTCACTTAACACATGTCAGGGGCTATTTCTCTTCCCATTCATTGTGAATTTGAGAAAATAAACTCCTACTTTTTTAAGGCACTAGTAGTTGCATTTTCTGTTACTTGCAGCTAAACATTCCAAATGGATACACTGCATTTTAGATGTGGGTTGCAAACAGCAATCCCTGGGTGACCATGCCTTTTCCTGAGAATGAAAGGTACTTTTTTTTTCAGGCCCTGGAGGATGCTCCTGATTGGTATTGTTCCTGTGTCAGCCCACTTCCACACCTTCCTGGGACTGCAGGTCTGTCCCAGTAAGGACTGCACAGACATATTTGATCCCTGTTTCCAAGGAGTGACTTGGGCGAGCAGACTAACCTCTCAGTCTCTCAAGGACAAGGCAGGAGGTACCTGGAGCTATACTTACTCACCATCACCTACAGTCAAAGTCTAGAAACAAATAAGAGGATCATATGGTCCAAAATGAGTCCCTCAGGAAGGATCATGGCAGGCTGGGGGGCAGGAAGTGGAAGTGTGCTCTGCATGATTAGAGGAGACATCCTGCCTCAACAATGTTTTGGCCTTGCCATTTGTAGCTTGTAGCAGGTTGAATCTTCTCACGCTGGCTGAGATGGAAGGGGCAGGGATGGAAGTTCGTACCATCATTTCCTGGTGATAATAGACTCTTGTTTGGGGATTTCCAGAGTGACTGAGAGTGAGCCTTGGAGAGGCCCTTGGAGGTTGGTTGGGCTCAAGTCCTGCCTTGGCCACTACCTCTGGTCTGATCCTTTCCCAGTGGACAATCTTGCATCAGAGCAGCCTCCTGGATGGGGGGTGGTCCCAGGGGAGGCTGCTTAGCCTCATGTCTCTGGAAGCTCATGTTCTCATACTAAGATCTGTGATGCATGGGAATGCTTATAACCAGTCAGCCTCTGGGACCTCTCTGGGCTATGGCAGACACACACTGGGATATTCCATAGTGACAGCTTGTCCTGGAGCCCATCCTCCAGGTGATGAATGTTTTCCTCTGTGGGGAGACCCTGGCCATGAGAAAGGGGCTCTTTGTGTCTCCTTGAGAAGGCATTCTGGGGCTTGTCTGAAGAGGATCAAGGAAGAGCCAACAATACCTGGAGTTCAGGACGCACACTTGCTACCTTTCTTCAACGTGAACAGTTTCCATGGCTTAATTTATTCTATCAGGAAGTGGGTGGGATTAGGTAGGGGGTCTGTGAAGATAACATGCCTGCGGGGTGGAGGGATGTTGTAGAAGAGTTAATGCAGGATTCTCTTTCTGCAGACAGAAGCGTGGTGTTTCACGCAGATGGTATAATTATGGTTCTCCTTTGTGTCCCACAGTGCAGTGGGGGAGAAGGTGGGGCTGGGTGCATTGGGGTTAGGTCACGGTCCTGCCTCTTTCTTAGGAAAGTTGCTTAGCTTCTCTAATTCTTTCACTGACACGGTTCACCGTTAGAGAAAGGGGTGGTTCCCAGCACAGTGTGGGTGCCATGGACATCTAGTGATGCTTGTAGAATCTCTATTAGGAGGAGAACTGTGGTTCAAGAGAACCCAGGAGACACAACAGCTCAATGAGGATGGGAAGACTGATGACAATTTGGGACGGGTGAGGAGGTTTCCCATGAGTGCAACAGTGGGGAGAGGAATAGGACAGCCAGGGAAGGTGAGGCACCCGAGGCAGGCTTCAGAGTGGGGCCTGGGGTATGAAGGGTACTGGGAGATGTGTCTGGAAGGCTGGTAGGAATCAGTTCCATAATGGTGGTTGTTGGTAATTTTGGGGTGAGGGTATTGTGTCAAGCCTGGGTGTGATGCTTTCATAATTGGATTATTATCACAAGAACAAATAAACCACCTTCACAGGAGGCAAACCAGGCTCCTGTCTGGCTTGGGAGAGACTCCCAGAAGCCACCGAGTGTCCTCTCAGTAACAACCTGGGGCTATTAGGTAAGACTACATGGAAAGGGGTGACCAGAGGCTGTGCTGGCTTCTGCTGAGAAGGAGCACAGGGGCCCCCTGTTCTGAAGAAGCTGCCATCTTCATCTTCACCCCTCCGTGGTGCTGGGGCTGGGATCTCTGCCCACAGGGTGAAGCGAGTGGGGAGATGGAGGCAATCATAAGCACAGTAGTTGTTGGGTAGGCACAGCACCTAGGATGGTCATGGAATTTAATTCTTATGCCAATTACAGTTAAGTTATAGCTGCCCAGAAACAGGCTGACTCCTGAGAGTGAATATTCACTGAGCGTAGACTGCATACTCAGCCATGCTTTGCATCTGCTCCTTGGCTGGTCCTCCTGACATCCCCACCAGCAAACATCATCCTCAGCAGCACTAAGCATCAGGGTAAAACTGAGGGTCAGAGGGGTTGGAGAGGCAGGCAGCCATGACTTCAGTATGTGGGGCTGGCACTGATGAAGAGTATGGACATGTTCCTTAGGGAGCAGGGCCACTGAGGAGGCAATATAGATGGGAGAGGATGCGGGCAGAGCACTGCCTGAGGAAACTTTTGTAATGCTCTGGGCAGGAGGTGATGAGCAGGAGTTCAGATCATGACTTTGTACACAGTAGGCATTCAATAAATGCTTGGTGTCTAATGGCAGGAGATGGGAAGAATTTGAGGGCTGCTGAGATGTCAGTGGGCTTTACCGAGGTGGGGATGCCTGAGGAGGGGCAGGTTTGGGGCTGGAGATATGACTCATTTTGGACATGTTGAATTCCATATGCTCATCTTTGTACCCCTGGGGTCTGATTTGGGAAAAAAATTGTCAGAACTGGGCCAACCTCTAGATGTCTCTCCAGGGTATTACTTTCAATGCTGGCCATACTGAATCCTGGTGAGAGAAAGAACTCCTGGCTGAGAGCCTACGCCTCTGCCCCTGACCACCTGCAGATAAATCGCAAATAAAAACAAGTGGCCTTTCAAGGTTTCAAGTGTTTCCTCCCTTTGATCCTTAGGCATTGTGCTGGACACAACATCTGGAGACACCTGTTCTTCTGTGCCCATTTTTCTGACCCTGCTTCCCAAGGAGACAGAATTATTAGGGGAGCCATAATAGTGGCCCATCAAATGGCTGCATCATCAGTTCTCCTATGTGCTTTAGAAATAATAGGTGTCCTTGGAAAAAGTAGTTTTTGTGATCACATAAGTTAGGAAATGTGGACTCTACATCTTAAACAGGGCTCTGTGCTGCAGGATACTTTAGCAGAGCTGAGTCAGTTTCCAGGAAGGGCCTCCTGTGTGCAGGACTTCCCAAGACTGTTGGACCAATGAATATCTTGTCTATGGAATATCCATCTCTGTTTCTCAGACCTAATGCTCTGGAATCATATTTTGGGAAATAATTTTCAGAGCTGGGCTGGGCTCTGGGGATCCTGCCCAAGCCCCTCATTTCATTTTGGGAAGGAGAAAGGAATGTCCTGGCAGAGCCAGGAGGGGTTTCCTAGGCTCAGAACTGCTAGTACAGGCTTCCTGCTGCCGCAGCCTCCTGCTTAGGGACACATGAGCTTCAAATTCCTGGGTCCTCAGAGGGATCAATCTTTCTTTCCAATGTATTCTTCTGGAAAAGGTTTGGGAGAGTGCCTGGAGGCTTGGCTTTACCCCCGTCTGTGTCCAGACCTCTGATGTGGAACTGTGAGAGCGTCCCTTTCTCCATCACCAGTCTCAGAGATAGTTGTGTCTCAGTATTGAGTTGGACACTGGGTGAAAAGCAACTGTGGCCCTACCTTTGCCTGACAGAGCCCCCTGCAGGTGACTGAGAGGGCCATAGCTCCTGTCTGGGTGGTAACCACAGCAGTAAGAGCTCTGTGGGCCCAATGGCAAGGCTCAGCTCTGGCCTCTCTGAGCCCCTTTTTTGACCCTTCACACAGAAGGCCCCTCCATAATTTAGCAGGAGCACACCATGAACAGCAGCAGATGCCACAGGTTCCAACAATCAAAATGGCCACGTTGCTTCACTTAGCGAGAAGCTGCTCAGGCTGACAGAGAAAAGCCAGAGTGTCAAGAAACTCTGTTCCTGTCACAGTTTTGCTGTGGACTCTCCTGGAGGGGACAAAACGTGCACAAAACGGGTGCTTCTGGGTTCTTCTTGCAGACTTTTATGCAGAGCTGACTTGGCACCCAGCCTGGTGGTGGCAGAGGGTGGTGTCTTGGTTTGGGGGTTAGAAGGCAAGGCCTGAGGTGGCTGACTGGGAGCTGGGCCCAGGAGGCAGGGGCGTGGGGTGGGAAAAGTAGAAAAGGAAATGGGAGAAGAGCTAAAGCAATGATAACCTAGGTGGCTGCCAAGGGCCACAGTGCTGGATACCATCAGGGCCTCCTGGGATAGAACAGAATTGTCCGCCTGAAGGACAGGATAGTTCACCCACTGGCTTCCATTCCACACTTGCCCCAGGGGCATAATCCCCACACTCCTAGCTGTTTATGCTTGGCCTGGGAAGACTCCCAAGTGCCCAGAGACAAGCTTGACACTGGTGTGACACCAGTGTTTCCAGGGTCAGTGAATGTAAGGTCACATAAACCCTGCCACCGAGATGTGGCTAAGGCAGAAATGGTTCCAGGGGTGTCTCTAGGGAAGTAGGGTGCCTATTACATGCCATGTGTTTGTCTCCAGGGCACGGTGAGGCTGGAGAACCCTGGACTGGAAGAGAAAATGCCATGGGGCAAGTCAGCCCTCCTGTCCCAGGGAGTTCTCTGCATGACTTCCTCTATGGTCCTTTCATAATCATCTCATAATTGTTGTGACAACATAGTGTCTCAGAACAGACAGCTGAAAAGGCGCAGCTTTTGGTAAATGTCGTCATAGGGGCCAAGCTCCTTCTACCCTGCCACCCAGACAGAAAGCCCCCATAGCTCTAGAACATTCTTAGAAGAAGTTGAGTAATGGTTTAATCATCACCTTATGATTTAGGAAGTCTTATCCAGCAACTTGAAAAAGGTGTAAGTCAGAAAATCAGCCTGGATGTTTTCCCCACAGAAACTGATTTAGTGATACAATTTTTAAAAATGTGGTCATGAAAATGTTTCTCCGAACCTTGAAAATGAGCCCTGCCTAGGCTATCCAAATGGTTCTTAAAATCTGAGTGCAGCCCAGGTTAGTGGAAGAATGCCTCACTGCTTGACTTCTTCAGAATATACGTTTAGGAAGTCTCCTGGCCTCGGGAAGCTATGTTGCAGAGAACGTGCATCCTCAGAATCCAATGCATTCCTGCACCTCTCTGTACCTGAGCCAGGAGGTCCTGGGTTTGGGCCTGGGGGAGGAGGCCGTGGCTTTGGTCGCAGGGAAGTGCCTTGAGGCTGAGCTGGAACTTGGGGAGGGACTGGAGCTCACAGCATTTGTGGATCTATGAACATTATCTATGGATTATCCCTATGGAAAACTTTCATCTATAGCCTAGGTCTATAGGGTGAACTGAAGGGAGTTTGCTCATCTAGAAACAGGCAGAAATTCCTCTCTTTGCTAAAGACTCTGATACCATATGTTGTTCCCAATTTGGCATTGGACTTAAAAGAAAGAAATTCTCAGTGGAGAATTAATATGTGAGGCCAACTTTCATTGAGTCAAAGTGTCCAAATCACAACATCTCACCAAGGCTGGAGGGCAGGGGTATCTGTAGGGGAGGGAAGGAAGTGAACTTGCCTCACCTGAGGTGCGAAGATGAGAAGGACTTCTCCAGGTGATAAGGGTTGAAGGGCAGATAGGAAGGCATCCCAGGCAAAGGGGAGGTTTGAGCTCACAGGAAGGTGAGGAACACCCCATGATCAACCTGAGGAGAGGCAGAAGGGCACGTGTGCCCCATTGTCTACACAGGCTATCATTAGAGGGGATAGTGATGGGTAGAGTGTGGGCCCAGGACTGTTCTAATTTGGGCTGGTTGCCATCCTTCTGGGTATGAGGAACAGAGTCAGGTGTGAGACTAGCATGGACATTCCCAGAGTCTATGACCTATTGACCCTTATCCCTGAGCTGGGACCTGGCAGAGCTGCATTCAGGTCTTTGTTCCCAACCCTGTTGTGTGTCCTTGGTGAAGGTCACAGCCTCTCTGAGCCTCAGTTCCACAGTCTGTGGTGTGGAAGGTTATGATGACGACAATGGCTATGGCACTTGCCTCATGGGGACTATTTACACTATATATACAACAGCATAGTGGAGGAACACCAAAGATCACATCTCATATGAATAAAACATCTAAACTTTTGACACCTGAGAGTGTTATTATTCTGAAATTGTCAAACCAAAAAATTACAGTATTAACAATAGGCTAATAGGGGGTTTCTGACCAGACACCAGCAGTCCTGGCTGAGTTTTCATTTCAAAGGCTGAAGATGGGGGGTGTCTTTCAGGTGATCCTCTCTCCCTTGCTGGCTGCTGCAGCTATCTGACCTCTCTGGCAGGGTGTGACATGCTCGCATTATACACCACAACGTCAGCCACGTTTGGATGCATAAACAAATCACACAAGGACATTTTCCACTTCTTTTCTTTTCTCTTTATTTAAAAAAAAATTCAGTATTCTCATTAGTCTTTGGCTTGCTTCATATTTTTTTACAGACACTTAAAAAGAACGAATTTAACTACTAAAATACAAAGTGCATTTTTTCTTTTTTAATTTTAGAAAAAAACATAGGGAACACCCTCCTGGACATTGGAGTAGGCAGTAAACTCATAGCCAAATCCTCAAAAGCAAATGTATCCAAAGCTAAGATTGAGAGGTGGGAACTTATCAAGTTAAAAAGTTTTTTTCACAGCAAAAGAAGCCATCAAGAGAATAAAGAGACAACCCACAGATTGGAAAAAATACTTGCAAGCTATGCATTCAACAAAGACCTAATATCCAGGATCTACACAGAATTTAAATTAATCAACCAGAAACAAACAACCCCATTTAAACGTGGGCAAAGGATATGCACAGAAACTTCTCAAAGGAAGATGTCCAAGCTACCAACAAACATAAGAAAAATGCTCATCCTCACTGATAATCAGACAAATGCAAATCATAACTATACTGAGATACCACCTCACACTCATAAGGATAACTATCATTACAAAGTCAAAAAGCAATAGGTGTTGGCAAGGCTGTGGAGAAAAGGGAACACTTCTACACTGCTTGTGGGAATGTAAGCTAGCTCAACTTTTTTGGAAAGCAGTGTAGTGTTTTCTCAAATAACTAAAAATTGAGCTACCATGTGACCCAGCAATCCCTCTCCTGAGAATATATCCAGAGGAATACAAACCACTCTACCAAAAAGGCACCTGCACACATATGTTCATTGCAGCACTATTCACATTAGCCAAAACATGGAACCAATCCAGATACTCATCGAAAGTTGACCAGATTTTTAAAAATTGGCACATATACATGATGGAATACTACACAGCCATAAATAAGAACAAAATCATGTTATTTGTAGCCACATGGATGTAGCTGAAGACCATCGTTCTAAATGAACTATCACAAAAACAACAAACTGAATACCGCATGTTCTCACTCGTAAGTGGGCCCTAAACATTGGGCACATGAGCACAAAGGTGGGATCAACTGACTCTGACTCTGGGCAATATCAGCAGGAGGTTGGGAGGAGGAGGGACAAGGAACACACAACCACCCACTGAGTACCATGTCCACTACGAGGGGGAGAGAGGGCTTTCTAGAAGCCCAAACCTCACTTGCACATAATTTATTTACGCAGCAAATCCTCACATGTACCCCACAACTTTAAAATTAAAATAAAGTGCTGTTTTTCTTTAAAATGGAAGAAGAAAACACAAACCAGGTGAAAAAACAGGACAAAAAAGTCACCAGCCAATTCTTTGAAGGGTATAGGATGTTGTAATAAAACAATTTCAGAGCTCAAGAAGTCCTCAAAAACTTGGGGCTCCTAGAAGCACCTCAGTTAATATCTGAGGAAAACATCCATGGCACATGGTGATCATCCATCTGTGAGAAGTAAATGGGGACAGGACAAGGCAGCAGAAAATGATTTTGTCTGTGGGACCTTTGGCCAGGAGTTCCACTAGAGCCCCAGGTCACTCGCCATCCCAACTCTTCCTCCCATGGCCCCAGTTCATACAGCTGGCAAAATTCTGCCAGCCCCACAGTACCCTGAATCAGCTGTTCCTTCTAATTAGGATGGGGGACTGTGGCTGTCATTTTCTCCAAATACTCAGTTTAAACAGACAGGAGAGTTGGCTCCATTGAGTTCTAGTGGCCTGCATGTTACCAGTCTATTTCCCGTCTGGGAGCTGGAGGAGACTCGGCTACTCAATCACCCATGAGTCCCTTAAGTGGTCAGAATCTTTCCAGTTCTCTCATAAGCTACTTGTTAGGCAATTTTTGATGCCACTACTTTTTTTTTCTTGTGTTAGACTGTAAAAAAGTGGAAGACTTCTTTTCTTATAAATGGAGAGAATTGCCGGGCTTGGTGGCTCAGCCTGTAATCCCACGCCTTTGGGAGGCTGAGGTGAGTGGATTACCTGAGCCCGCGGGTTCGAGACCCACCTGGGCAGCGAGACCTCATCTCTACAATAAATCAAAAAATCAGCCGGGCATGGTAGCGCATGCCTATGATTCTGGCTACTCGGAAGGCTGAGACGGAAGGATTGCTGGAGCCCAGCAGGTGAGGCTGTGATGGCCGGAAGCGGCCACTGCATTCTAGTCTGGGTGACCAAGTGAGACTCCAACTCAAAAAAAATAATTAAAAAAAATAAAAAATAAAATAAATGGAGAGAATTTGGAATAATGGTTTAGCTCAAAGTTCGCAAAATAAAAAAGCATTCTTTTTATGTGTGTGATCCTGGAAAAGGTGAGCATAATGCGGCTTGTCATGCTACTACCTTGCCGGTGTCTGATCATTAATTAGCATTGATGAGAATGCTTTGAGCCTAGGCAGTTGCTTTGTTCTTAGTGCGAATATTGGTCATTTTTTCCCTAGAAACAACACAAAACAATACAAATGAGGGACAATCAGTCATCAATGAAGTGAGAGAACACCTCAATGTCACAGCCCACCAAAGCACAGGTGAGAAGGACATGAATGCTCCAGGACTCTCCCTGCCATACTTCTGAGTTTCCCAGTTGATGACCATGGGTGTTTTGACCTCTCAGGTCTTGGTGAGGCTGGGATGGGGGTAGGGGGTAGGTAGCCAATGCTTCCAGGCCAGGACCCTTCACCTAGTTTACCCTAGTGTGCAGCAGAAGTAGCATCATTTTCTACTTACACTGTTGTATTATTTTCCTAGGGCTGCTGCAACAAATTACAGTTGGTGGCTTTAAGCAACAGAAATCTATTCTCTCACAGTTCTGGAGGCCAGAAACTCAAAATACAGGTGCCAGCAGAATTACACTGTCTCTGAAGACTCTAGTGGGCTGCTTTCCTCACCTCTCCCAGCTTCTGGTGACTGCTGGCCATCCCTGGCTTCCTTGGCTTGTGGACACATTATGTCCAACTCTGCATCAGTCTTCACATGGCCTCCTCTGTGTGTCTTCTCTTCTGTGTCTCATAGGGACATGTGTCACAGGATTTAGAACTCACCCTAACCCTGGGCCATCTTATTCTGAGATCCTTAAATTATATCTGCAAACACCCTTTCTGCAAATAAGATCACTTTCACAGATTCTGCTGTGACATGGACATGTCTTTTTGGGGGTCACCCCTCAACCCACTCCAGTGGTGCTGGGAATGGCTGAGGGATGTTCAGGCAGCCCAGTGGGCCCTCCCAGCATCCTATATCAGGAGCCTGCTCAGCAGCGGAAGAGATCCTGGCTCTAGAACTTTGTGTGGCTCTGGACCAGCTGACTAGCCTCTGTCTGCCAAACTCCCTCCATCTGCAAAATGGCAACTCCTGGAGGTGTTATGGGATGAAACAAGGAACTAGTGGTGTGTAACTGCTGGGATCTTCCTCTTGCCATACCACATGTGGAGAGGAGACTTGCCGGGGTGTCTGGGGAGCAGGCCTGGGAAGTGAGAATTCTTGATCCCCAGACCAGCACTCATGGCAGGAAACTGTGTGTGTCTGAACTTCAAGCAGAAGGCCTGGGGTGCCTTCAGAAGGAAGCCAGGCTACGGTCCATCCACCCATCCATCATCCATCCATCTACTCATTCATTCACTCATCCGCCCAACCACCCGTACATGTATCCACCCACCCACCCACCAACTATCCACCCATCCATCCACCCATTCATCCATTCATCATGCATCCATCATCCTTTCATCCACCCACCCACCCATCCATCCAACATCTACTTATCCACTTACCTACTCAACCACCCACACACCCATTCACTCATCCACCCAACCACACATTCACAAACTCATCCATTCACCCATACATACACCCATCCACTCACCCATCCACTTATCCATCCATCTATCCATCCATCCATCCATCCACTCCTCACTCACTCACTCACTATTTGTCCACGGTGTGGCAAGTTGTCCTTCCTTATGAGGAAGGGCTTATATTAAGAAGTGATACGTAAAGCAAGGGAGTCCTTTCCTTTCTACTCTTCCAGAACTTGCCTTGGGGACTCTAGCTGAGCTCTGGTGGCTTGGTTATGCAGGTTTGGGTTGGAGAATGGGAGTGGCCTGGTGTCATCCTGGAAAGCATTGCAACCTCCTCTTGAGGCAGATGAGAGAACTGGACTCAAGCCTGACTGGCCAGTATGTGGACTATGAATCGAGCAAACCCAGTAGCCTCCTTGAACTGGAGGATAAGTGTGCAAGATGGCAACTTGCTGGGTGGTGATTGCTGCTTAAATGATTTATTTTTTGCCTAAACTGTGACTAAGATACTGCTGATAGAGTCTGTGTTGGGCATGGATGACTAAGGCTCCGTCCCTATCCTCCAGGGGTTCATAGCCTCACTGAGAAAGCAGACTTGTCCTATAAACTAAAATTACAGTATAGATCATGGGATACGTATGTACAAAGTGCTTAGAAAGGTTTCATGGATCAAGCAGCATTTTACCTGGGTCTTAACTGAGGAGTAGGAGTTCACTGAAGTGTATCAGGTGTCTATAGCTTCATACCAAATTGCCCCAAAACATAGAAGCACATTTATTTGTACTCATTTATTATTTCACAGTTTCTTTAGGCCAGGAATCTGGAGCAGCTCTCCTGAGAGGTTGAGGTTTAGGGTTTCTTCCAAGGATTTAGTCAAGGTATAACTGGGACTTCAATCATCTCAAGGTTTGGTCCGGGAGATAATACACATGGGCCTCCCCACAGGGCTGTCTCATGACATGGTAGCTGGCTTCCCTGGGATAAGGGCAGCCATCAAAGAGAGAGCAAGATGAAAGCCACAATATTTTTATTACCTAATCTCCAAGTGGCAACTTATTACTTCTGCTGTGTTCTATACATAAGAAGTGAGCCACCAAGACCAGCCCACTTTCACGGGACATAAATACCAGAAGGCAGGGGTCATGGAGGGCCACTTCAGGGGCTGCTGACTTCTCGGTGTGGAGTCAGTGGAGTATCTGGTAGAGAGTTGGCACAGTGACTCAGTGGCCTGGCTTCCACTGCAAGACCCAGAGCAAGGATGGGCGTGACAAGGAATGAAAAATCCCAGTTTGGAAACTAAAGAATTAATAATGAAGATAATCATAATAATAAAAATATATAGCATTTTTATAGTTTATACTATGCTAGGCACTGTTCTAATCATTAATCTAAACAAGTTTTCGTTCACTTCTCCCATGGTTCTCTTTGAGGAAGGTGCTATTACAAGCCCCACTTTACAGATGAAGTAACTGTGGTGTGAGGTCATTAGGCAAGTGGCAGAGTGGGCTCTCAGCCTCTGGGATTTGGTTCCTCAGCCTCGGGCTGCTTTTGGTCCTGGACTTGCAAGGAGTGCTACTTGGAATCCTGTTGGGGACAGGGGAGGGAGACTGGGAACAGACCCATTGAGTATCTCTTTCAGCATGGAGAAGTCTGAGTACAGGCATCTCCAAAGTCACGCCAGAGTTGACAGCAGCTGGATTTATCTACTATCTCTGCTGGGGAGAGGTAGTGGCATTCCTAATAGTGAGGGGCACACATCCCACATCAGCAATCACAGAAAGCCATCACACATGGTCCGAAGACATACTGTTTGGCCTGGAAACAGCTTCCTGGTCTAGCTCTGCAGTGGAGGCAGCTTCCTGAGCAGCAACCTTCAGGAGCACATTCCCCAGCTCTGCCAAGAGGAGGAAGTCCACCTGGGGAGGCTCCTGACCTGCCATCTGTGCAGCCTGGAGCTCAGCCTGTGCTTTCCTGCTGAATCTCCTGCAACCCACTCCCCTCTGCATGTCTGCCCTATTCACCCACCATCCTCTGGCTCTGAGAGCAGCCGACGGCCGGAGGGAGGAGGATCCACGCTGCTGCCTGTATTTCTTTCCCTTTGGGGAGGTCAGCAGGGGACCTCCCTGGCCACCAGGGCTGTGGAGAGCTGCCCTTCCCCAGGCGCAGGGACTGTCTGCCTGCTCTCACTCCCAGATCAGAGCAGGCCCCAGTGAGAGAGAGGAAGCAGATGTCAGGACAGGGTGGCTTCCTGCTCTCCTCCTGGGGACCCTCTCCCTCAAATGCAGTGAGCACGGACCCTGAAGTCAACATTCCGCTGATGACCTTGGCCGACTCTCCTCTCCCAGCCCGGCTTGTTCAGGGAAGAACGTCCTGGTGGGAAGCCTTCTGTCCCATCCTACCGCAGGGCTTCTTCAACTCAGCTGCCCGGGAGTCACCTGGGATCTTCTGGAAATGCAGATTCCGACTCAGCAGGTCTGGGTTGGGGCTGAGATTCTGTGTCACTACTAACCTCACCCCCTACGTGGGATTTCTGGGCCCACCCTTTGAGAACTGAGGGTTTTCTGCAGGAGCTCCGGCATGGTGACAAAGGGACATCCGAGCCTGACTCCTGCCTGATCATTCATTCAATATTTCCAGAGCATTTACTGGGTGCCTGTGGCTGTACCAGGCTCCAGGGGTCCAGGCAGGAAAAGGCAAACTCTCCCTCCTGGGGGGGTTCTATGGTCAGCTGTCCGGGACAGTGGGGTACCCAGTGGCGATGGGGACAAGGGCAGGAGACTGGTGGGGGCTGGCTGACAGTGAGGACACAACACAGTGAGCATGCACTCCAGCATGGTGGAAGGAAGGTGAGCCTTTGCCTGGGGTGGGTGGGTGGGTGTGTTTAGGGGCATAGAGGGAGACGGGGCTTTGTGAGCCACACTGGGTACTTGGATTCTGTCCTCCAGGGGGCAGGAGCAGTGAAGGGTTTTTTTTTTGAGTCAGAGTTTCACTCTGTCACTCAAACCGGAGTATAGTGGGACTCTCGCCTTCAACCCCCAGAGTGCTGAGATTACAGATGTGTTTTTTTTTTTTTTTTGAGTTGGAGTCTCACTGTCACCCAGACTGGAGTGCAGTGGCCACTCCCGGCCACCGCAGCCTCGACCTGCTGGGCTCCGGCAATCCTTCCGCCTCAGCCTTCCCAGTAGCTGGTACTACAGGCACGCACTACCACGCCCGGCTAGTTTTTGATTTATTGTAGAGAGGAGGTCTTACCAAGTTGCCCAGGCGGGTCTCGAACCCACGGGCTCAGGCAATCCACTCACCTCGGCCTCCCAAAGCGCTGGGATTACAGGCGAGCCACCGAGCCTGGCCTAGATTACAGATGTGAACCATTGCACCTGGCCAGTGGTGAAAGGTTTTAAGCCATGGCATGGTTGGGTTGCTGTGTTACCCACTCAGAGGAGGGCAATGGGGGGTGACGTGGAATGAATGAACGTTAAGCACATTTCCGTCTGGAGGCTGGATAGGATACCCCCTTTGCCTTCTGGACATGGAGTGGGGCTGGCCCATCCTCCCAGGACAGCCGGACCTGAACCCAGATCCCCTTCCACTGAGTTCCACTGAGTTCCCACTGAGAGCCGCTCAGTCAAGGTCAAATGGACAATGCTGGACAATGAGAAGGAACTCAGCCCGTCCAGAAAGGGGACCCCAGCAGGCCAGAAGAGTGTGAATGCTGTAGAGGACATGGGGGAAGCTGCCACTGGGTGCTGGGTTTGGGGTTGGGTCCTGGGTCTGTTGGGTGCTAGAGGGGGTGCAGATTCTAGTCCGGGCTCTGGGGCTTGAACGGAACAGAAGCACGGATGCCCCTCCCCATCTCAGATGCCCTGCTCTGAGCTCCTGCTGCTCCAGCCCAGCCCCTGTGGCTCCGTCCCTCCTTTGGGTCTCCCCCAGGGCCAAGATGTGTCTGACTGTCACTGGCATATAGTGTGAGGCCCTGCCCACGTTGGCACTCATGCAGTTCCTAACAATGACAATGCTGGTGCCCTGTGTCAATCTCCTGTTGTGGTGATAGATGATCACAAATGAAATGGCTTAACACTACACAGATGTGTTAACAAAATTCATTTTGTTGGGCTGAAGTGAAGTGTCAGCAGGGCTGGTTCCTTCCAGAGGCCCTCGGGATGACTCTGATTCCTGTGATTTCTGCTTCTCCGGATTCTAGCTGCCTGCTTGTGGCCTCACCTCACTCTGACCTCTGCTTGTCCTCACATCCCTTTCTCTGACTCTGCCCCCCCTTCCTCCCATCACAAGGACCCTTGTGGTTGCACTAGGCCCTTTGGTTCCTCCATAATAATCCTCTCATCTCTGGATCATTAATTTAATGACATCTCCAAAGTTCCCTTGTTCTGGGAGGTCACATATTCACAGTTCTGGGCATTAGGACATGGGCATCTTTGGGGTCCAATATTCTGTTTCCCATATGCTGTGTCAGGTTTATCCCTAATTAATTTAATCCTTATAGCAGTGTTGTGAGATTGGTGCTCTTATTATGTCCATTTTATAGATGAATAAGCTGAGGCACAGAGAGATTAGGCAATTTGGTCAAGTTCACACAGAGCCTGACATTCTGTTTTCTGTCTCCAGATAGATACTCATAGATACTCATAGTGTACACGTGAGTATTTCCCTGTCCTCAGATGAGATGAGGACTTGAAGATCAACTCTTGGGGAGAACTGGCAGAAATCCGACTCCACTGCTCTCCTGGGTGGGTGTGGCAGTGCTTTTATCCTTTGGGCTTCTGTTCCAGCTTGACTCCAAGCAGTTGTGGAAAGGTCACCACCTAACCTCTCTGAACCTCAGTTTCTTCTCGGAGGTATTTTGAAGGTTCAGCATGATGTTTCAGATAAAGTGCTTCAGCACAGAATTAGTCAGTGTTACAAATCACAAGTGATAGTTAGAAGTCACCACTACTAATGCCCTCAATGAGGCATCTGAGCTTTTTGGCCATGTGTGCAGTGAGGCCACTACTGACCTGTAGTGAAGATCCAGGTGCTGGGCTCTTGGTTCAGCTTTGAAAGGAGACCCCCTGGGTCTCAGTGTGACTAAGGAAGCCATCCTGGCCCCTGCTGGCTGGGTGGTTGTGGGCAAGTCCCTTTCCACTCTGTTTTCCTACCTGCAAGATTGCAGCATTTATCTGCATGTGCGCTTGTATCCTTCCCAGCTCTTCTGTCTACAGACCCCTCCTTCCTCCCAGGGGCTCAGCCACTAATTGATCAGAGAGGGGAAAAAACCTGGTTGCTCTAGGGTACTGGGGTTCTTGTTGGCAGGACACTTGGGAACTGCTGACTGGTGCTTGGGAGAAGCTTGGTTGGCATTTGGGGCTTACATTGTCTGGCACCTGAGATGGGTTAGCAGTAGTACTTTACATTGTCTGGCCACCTGAGCTGGGTTAGCAGTAGTTGACTGGGCACATGGAGGACACAGACATGACATTTAAGAATGACCCTGGCTGCACTGTGGAGTTACAGCCCCAACTGCTCTGTCTTCCAGGAGGGCTGGCCTAAACCTATAATAAGATGCACTGTGTCAAGCTCACTCTGGACCCAACTGGTCACCCAACAGTGATTTGAAAGCTAGGCCAGGCTCTTGTATTCAATACCTCCCTCCTAATCAGCTCCTTCTCTATAAGGCACTTTCTGGATAGGTACCATCCTCACGTAAACTTCCCATTATTCCTTAAAAAGGCAGCTTTCTCCCTGCAGGAACATGGCCTCCAGCTTCTCTTACTGAGGGACACAAACTGCCTCACCAGCAGAGTCTTTCTCCATCCCCTCTTGAAAAACAGAGCAGAAATAAACCATCCTGTAGAGTAAATGTCTGAGCTGACCAGGCCTGGACCAGCATTTTCTTGTTATGGTCAGAAAAGGCTGGGGCCCGCGGGCCTTGATCTTCACTCGAGTCTGTCTGCTGGCCCAGCCCATGGATGACCCATGGAAGCTACCTCCACTAGCCCATCATGCTGGGGCTACACATTTTCCTACCAAGTTCAGCTTCCAGGATAAACAGAAGACACCCGATTTCTTTCCATCCTCTGTCCCTACCCGTGTCAGCTCACCAGGCAGATGTTTTCTACTTGTCTTTCCTCCTGCCAGTCAAGGCAAGGTTTTGAATCAGAAAAGCAAAAATATAACTGCAGCGAGAAGTCGAACCTCTTTGTCCTTTAGAGGGAAACACGTTGTTCATTTATTCAATAAGCACTTTCTGAGTATGGCATTGGGATATGAGGGGCCTGGCAGACCCTGCCCTCAAGTCTCTCAAAGTCTGGTGGAAAAGATTAGAAAACCATGTGTGAGTGTGAGTGAGAGTGTGTGTGTGTGTGTGTGTGTGTGTGTGTGTGTGTGTGTGTGTTGTAGGAGCGACAGCGAGAGCAAGATGCTGTCCAGTGGGCCCTGTGCATACCAAGTTGTGGGGCGAGGGGCTCTGAGGAAAAGGTGTCAGGAATCAAGGAGGAAAAGCTCCCAGAGCAGAAGGTCTTTGAGGTTTCCAAGTTCCCTAGAAGGAGAAGGAGAGCAGGAAGGGGGAGGGCTTCCATGCAGGGGGACAGCATGTACAACACCACAGAAAGCAGGGAAGTGGGCATGAACTTGGTGCCTGGGGCAGGGTGAAGTCACATGGAACTGGGGCTGGGTGCAGGTCTTGAGTGCTGGCTAGGCTTCAATGCACTGTGACTTCAATGCATAGAGACAATGGGGCCCCTAAAAGATTCTGAGCAGGAGTGTGGCGTGGTCAGACACAAGGCAGTCAGCTCCTGCGACCATGGCGAGCTGAGCCGGAGGATGCGCTGCAGCGGCGGCGGCGCCGGCCACGAAGAGCACGGGGTCAGGCGCCGCGCGAGCTGAGCCGAGCCAGCCGGGGGCGAGCTGGGCGGGAAGGGGGCCTGGGCTGGACTGTCACCGCCTTCGCCGCCGCGCGCCAGCGGGAGGAGTCGCCGCCTCCTTCCCAAGCCACGCTGGCGCGCGCTGGACATGATCCCCCCCCTTAAAGGCGCAGGCCGCGGGGGGCACGGGCGGGGGCGGGGGGTGAGGCAGGCGCGCGGAACAAAGCGCCGGCGCGGGGCCTGCGGGCGGTTCGGGGGCCGCGATGGGCGCGACGGGGCCGCGGCGGCCGCGGCGCTGCCCGGGCCAGGCCTCGCGGCGCTAGGGCGGGCTGGCCTCCGCGGGCGGGGGCGGCGGGCTGAGGCGCGCTGAGCCTGCGGCGGCGGCGGCCCGGCAGGCGGAGCGGCGCGGGCATGGCCGCGCGCGGCCGGTGCGCCTGGCTCAGCGTGCTGCTCAGGCTCGTGCTGGGCTTCGTGCTGGCCTCGGGCCTCGTCCTGCCCCGCGCCTCCGAGCTGAAGCGAGCGGGCCCGCGACGCCGCGCCAGCCGGGAGGCCTGCCGGTCGGCCAGGCTGCGGCTTCCCAGTCCGGCGGCGCGCGCGGCAGTGCGCACGGGGCGCAGCTCTGGCCTCAGGGCTTGCCGCCCGATGGCGGGCTGTGCGACAAGAACTTTCTCTTCGTGGGAGTCATGACTGCCCAGAAATACCTGCAGACCCGCGCCGTGGCCACCTACAGAACGTGGTCCAAGACAATTCCTGGGAAAGTTGAATTCTTCTCTAGTGAGGGTTCAGACACATCTATACCAATTCCAATAGTGTCACTACGGGGCGTGGATGACTCCCACCCACCCCAGAAGAAATATTTTATGCTGCTCGAGTACGTGCATGACCACTACTTGGACAAGTATAATGGTTTATGAGAGCAGATGATGATGTTTACATCAAAGCACATCATCTGGAGAATTTTCTGAGGAGTTTGAGTAGCAGCAGCCCCTCTTTCTTGGGCAGACGGGACTGGGTACCACGGAAGAAATGGGAGAACTGGCCCTTGAGCCTGGTGACAACTTCTGCATGGGAGGGCCTGGTGTGATTATGAGTCGGGAGATGCTTCGGAGAATGGTACCACACACTGGCAAGTGTCTCCGGGAAAGGTATACCACCCATGAGGGCGTGGAGGTGGGAAGATGTGTCCGCAGGTTTGCTGGGGTGCAGTGTGTCTGGTCTTATGAGATGCAGCCGCTTTTTAATGAGAATCATGAACAGAACAAAAAAGGGTACATTAGAGATCTCCATACCAGTAAAATTCACCGAGCTATCACATTACACCCCAACAAAAACCCGCCCTACCAGTACAGACTCCACAGCTACTTGCTCAGTCTCAAAATAGTTGAACTTCGTCATTGCACAACACAGCTCCACCGAGAGATCTCCTGATGAGCAAATACAGCAGCACTGAGATTCATAAAGAAGACCTCCAGTTGGGAATTCCTCCTTCCTTTGTGAGGTTTCAGGCCCACCAACAAGAGGAGACTCTGGAATGGGAGTTTCTGACTGGAAAATACTTGTATTCATCTGCCGATGGCCAGCCCCCTTGAAGAGGAATGGACTCCACACAGAGGGAAGCCTTGGACGACATCGTCATGCAGGTCATGGAGATGATCAACGCAAATGCCAAGACCAGAGGGCACATCATCGACTTCAAGGAGATCCAGTATGGCTACCGTAGGGTGAATTCCACATATGGGGTTGAGTACATTCTGGACCTGCTGCTTCTGTACAAAAAGCACAAAGGGAAGAAAATGACGGTCCCCGTGAGGAGGCACGCATATCTACAGCAGACTTTCAGCAAGATCCAGTTTGTGGAGCATGAGGAGCTGGATGCAAAGGAATTGGCCAACAAAATCAATCAAGAATCTGGATCCTTGTCATTTCTCTCAAATTCCCTGAAGAAGCTTGTTCCCTTTCAGCTTACCAGATTGAAGAACGAGCACAAAGAACCCAAAGATAAAAAGATAAATATATTGATTCCTTTATCAGGACGTTTTGACATGTTTGTGAGATTTATGGGGAACTTTGAGAAGACATGTCTTATCCCCAATCAGAACCTCAAGCTCATCGTCCTGCTTTTCAATTCTGACTCCAATCCCAACAAGGCCAAACAAGTTGAACTGATGAGGGATTATCGCATTAAGTATCCTAAAGCTGACATGCAGATTTTGCCTGTATCTGGAGAGTTTTCAAGAGCGCTAGCCCTGGAAGTAGGATCTTCCCAGTTTAATAATGAATCTTTGCTCTTCTTCTGTGATGTCGATCTTGTGTTTGCTACAGAATTTCCTCAGCGATATCGAGCAAATACAGTTCTGGGCCAACAAATATATTTTCTAATCATCCTTAGCCAGTATGACCCAAAGATTGTTTATAGTGGAGAAATTCCCAGTGATAACCATTTTGCCTTTACTCAGAAAACTGGCTTCTGGAGAAACTATGGGTTTGGCATCACTTGTATTTATAAGGGAGATCTTGTCTGAGTGGGTGGATTTGATGTTTCCCTCCAGGGCTGGGGGCTGGAGGATGTGGACCTTTTCAACAAGGTTGTCCAGGCAGGTTTGAAGACATTTAGGAGCCAGGAAGTAGGAGTGGTGCATGTCCACCATCCTGTCTTCTGTGATCCCAATCTGGATCCCAAACAGTACAAAATGTGCTTGGGGTCCAAAGCATCGACCTATGGGTCTACACAGCAGCTGGCTGAGATGTGGCTAGAAAAAAATGACCCAAGTTACAGTAAAAGCAGCAATAATAATGGCTCAGAACAGCCTGATGTCCAGCTTTGCTGGAAAAAGACTTTTTTAATTATCTAATTTATTTTTCAAAAATTTTTTGTATGATCAGTTTTTGAAGTTCATACAAGAATATATTTTACAGGTGGTTTTCTTACATAGGACTCCTTTAAGATTGAGAACTTTTTGAACAAGAATGTGATCATTGTTTGCCTTGAACACATCTTCTTGCTGAATGTTATATAGCAGGCCTGGCTAATTTTGACTTGAAATGTACCTATGAGCAAAACTTTTTTTTGCATTTTCTTTTCAGACCCCTTTGCTACAGTCCTATGGCAGAAAACATGAACAGTCCTGCAAAATATTATTGTAACAAAACACTGCAACTCTGGTAAATGTTCTGTTGTGACTGTTAACATTGCACAGGTTCTACCTTTTGTCTTTTTTACAATCTTTTAAAAAGCCATTTCATGTTCCAGTATTAAGATAAGGAAATGTGATAATAGCTGTGTCATTCATCTTCAGGAGAGCTTTCCAGAAGTGATGATTTTCTCCAGCTTTGCTCTGCTTGTCATAGTCATGTGGGTTTTTAAAAGCAGGAGAATGAGGAAAGCACAATAAGACGTGACTGTTCTTGTAATTCATTTAGCCTAAATGGACCTGGAATTAAGTACCAAGAAGGATTTGGCATTTTTTCTTCCTGACCCTTTTCTTTAAAGGGTAAAATATTAATGTTTAGAGTGACAAAGAAAAATTATTGTAATAAACCTGATGTACGCAAGCTAAAAGCAACACCCTAATGAAAACATTGGGGGAAAATGTACTTGGTTTTGTTCATTTCATCCTGTCTGTGTTACATTGGTGGAGATGGTCTTCATTCCTAAATGACTGTTTTGTTGTTTTATCCTTTGTATCTGAAATACCTTCAATTTATTTAATATCCATTGTTCAGAGCACTGCCATTTCTTGAATACCTGTTAGTTATTAGTATTTATGTGTATCAGGAGTGTGTTTAGTATGTTTTATTTGCAGTAAACCGATCTCCAAAGATTTCCTTTCCTTTTGAAAATGGTTTTTCCCCTCAGTTTTTACATTCCTTACTATTTTACTAAATATTAAGTGTTCTTTGACAATTTTGGTGCTCACATGTTTTGGGGACAAAAATGAAATGAATAAATCTATCATTATACCACAAAGTTTGTTTTAAACTCACAGATCAAATGTGCCTTAATAAATTTTTTTAGTTTATATTTCAGACAGTGATAGACTTGCCATTTTAATATGTCATTGGAGATCTGCTTATTTGTAAATAGCCTATTGCTCATTTAGAAAAATAAACCAGTGAACAATAAAAAAAGAAAGAAAGAATGCAGTCAGAGACTGGAGAATAATGGCAGGGGTAACAGGTATAGGTAACAGTGATTGTCTGGGGGAGAGGCAGTAGGCCAAGCTGCTATGACAACAGGCTTGAGAAAGAAGATGGGACCAGAACCCTGAATCCTAATGAGGGAGGTTTATGTGTCCTGGTGGGTAGTGATGCAGAAGGGAAGGCATCAAGGCCTCAGACCCCACTGGCAGTTCAGGGTCAGGACTCCGGGCTGCAATCAGTTGACTGGGACAGGCGATATCCCTATCTAGAAGTCAGGGTCCTAGGCAGGTATTTGGGAATTACACACACACACACACACACACACACACACACACACACACACACACCTGCACATGCGCACACAGAAGAAGGATAATGACAGATATTTATCAAGTGCTTATTCTGTGTGAGGCCCTTCCCTCTCCTAAGCACTTGCCTCGAACTATCTAATTTAAGACTCCTCTCCCCATTTAACAGATAAGAACACTGAGCTCTGGCGAGTGAACACAGTTCAGCATGGTCATGTTTGGTGATGGTGGATTGGGGCACTCCATCTGGCAGTCTGACTGCAGAGCTGCCTCATGGCCCAGGCTCAGAGAACAGGCTCTCACCTTGGGGGTGCAGGTTGACTGTGTGGAGATGGGACTGGCATTTGGGCCTTGTGGCTTCTACACACCATCTGCCCAACGAGCAAAGCAGGTCCTCTTTCCCTTAAACCCTCATGAATGCCTCCAGACCCTGCCTCTCCTGTTGCTTGATGGGCTTCAAGGTATCGACCTGAATTCTAGAGAATCCTTGTTTATGACTTTCTTTCAGTGCTGTTCCACACAACACCCTTTCCTGCCTTCTCTTCGTCTCCTTCTTTCTCCCTCCCTTCCCTTCTTCCCTGCTCCTTCAAGTTTATTCCTTCCCCCTTCCTCTCTCCTTCCTTCTTCCCTCCTTCTCTCCCCTCCCTTCCTTCTCTTCCTCCCCTTCCTCTTTTCCCCTTCCTTTCTTTTCCTCTTCCTTTCCCTTCCCTCCAGTTCCTTTATCCTTTTCTTCTTACCTGCCCCCTCTCTTCTTCCCTCCCTCCCTGCCTCCCTCCTCTCTCTTCCCTCCCTCCATTCATTTTCTACCCTTTCTTCCCTCCTCTCTCCCCCTCTCTTCCCTTCCTCCCTTACTTCTCTTCATCCCCATCCCACCCCTCCTTCTCTCCTTCCTCTCCTTTCTCTCTCCTTCCTTCTCCCTTCTCTTCCTCCTTTCCTTCTCTTCACATCTCTCCCTCCTGCATCCCTTTCCTCACTCCCTTCCTTCACTTCATCCCTGTCCCTCCCTCCCTCCCTCCTTCTCTCCTTCCTCTCTTTCCTGTAGCCCTCCCTCCCTTCTCTTTCCCCCTGTTCTCTTCATAAGCCTCCCTCCCTCCTTTCCTTCTCCTCTCCTTCCATTCATCCGCATCCCTCACTCCCTTCTACTCTCCTTCTCTCTTCCTCCTTCCCTACATTCTTTTCCTCCCTTTCCCTTTCCCTGCCTCCCTCTTTCCCTCCTTTTCTTCTTCCCTTTCTTCCTGCCTTTCTTCCCTTCCTTCTCTTACTTACTGCCCTTCCTTCCTCCTTCCCTTTATTTGACTCAAATAAATATCAGTGAGTCCTCATCCCAATGTAAGCCTGGAACTTTTTACAAGGAAACAAACTCCATGAATCTGGTGTTTATTACTCCTTTACTTTCCATTTGATCTCAATGTAATCCTGAAAAATATTTTGTCTTAGTCATTTTTAACTTTTAAAAAGGGTATTATGCTGTATGAGGTTTTTAAAAATAGGCTTTATGCTTTTAAGAACAGTTTTAGATTTACAGAAAAGTTGAGAATAGTACAGAGAGTTTATATAATCTTTTTGTACTTTTTTTCTCCTCAAATTTTATGTTTATTTTGAAAAACAGTTTGGCATGCCTTGTAAAGCTGTACCTTCACAAGTCTTCCAGCCCAGCAAGTCCTCTCCTAGGTATGTATGAGAATATACATATCATTTCCATTCCTGGTACCAAAACTTTGGAAACACCTCAAATCCCATCAAAAGAAATACAGAAATATAGACACTCGGCAAGATGGTGACAGGACAAATTGAACTGTGAAGATCTCCACAAAAGGCGGCTCCTGTAGGTGAATCCACAGGCCCCCACAGCTGCTGCCTCACTGGGAGTTTGCTGCTATAGGTGATCCCACACAGCAAATCACTGCCACTGCACTATGGCCTCCACAAGGGATTATTGCTGTGGTTGGTTGCTACCAGGTGCTGAGCAGCTACTGCCACTGCGGCTGTCAGCTTGGACCCTGGGAAATTCCCAACTCCCTCCTCCAAGCCAAGTCACCCACAGCACACCAAACTGAAGTACCCAGCTATCTTGCTGGATTCCAGTGCCTGATGCCAGACACACAGCATCATCACCCTCTCATAGCAGATGAACTGGGACCCCGGACTAGTGGAGAGAGAGGATGGGGAAAGTCAAGAGGAGTCTATGCCTGGTGAGGAGTCACCCACCACAGTCATTTTCCAGGCAGAGATTTGCCTTACACCATCCATCTCCTCCCAGCCTCCACCTTGTTGCCTAGGGTAACCTCACCAACCCAGGAAACAGAAAGCCCTCCCGTATGCTGAATCAGACACAGACAACTCAGTTCTATGTAGCAGACCTGTCAGGCAGCAAACTAAGGGAAATGACCCAAGCTATGAGTAACCCTATTTGTCTGCAATGAGAGCAGAAGACAGGGGCTAGAGATCAGATCTGAAGATACTTTAGACATTCAGGAAAGATCTCAGAGCTATTCTGGTTTCTTATTTTGATTCTTCATTTTATTATTTTGACTGTTTTGTTCACTTTTGTTTGCTTTTTGATTTAGACTACCTGATTGTGTTGGGGAATAATGCATCAAAAGGCATAATTTTATTGGAGTGTCTGTGATTACCAGTATGCTATATGGAACTTTGTTTTTTTACTCTTTTCTGGCTTTGTGTCTCTTTTCATTTATTAGTTGGTATGTATGTCTGTTTTCCCTCTTACTCTTCTATCTTTCCAACTTCATCTTGACTCCTATTCTTCCATTATTTTCCTTTCTCTTACCTCCTTTTGTTGTAGGGAGTCAACTTAAACACCCACTGCAAGATAGATTGCAAGGCAGTGGGAAGTGGGTTCCAGGGTGTCCATACACCTGCCAGTGGATACTGGGCCCTGCAGACAGATTATGAATCACAGTTTTCCCCTCAATTAAATCTAAAAACTGCAAAAATACAGCCCCCAACTCAGAGTCAAGCATCAGAAGTGAAAAAAGCCATAGAATCCTCATAAGGAAGAACAGGAGATTGAACAAAAAGAAATAAAAGCAACCTCACCTTCCCTGAAAACAGAATTAAAGAAGGGGAGGGAAAGGAGGAGAGAAAAATATACACAAATGAAAAAAATAATAAAAAGAATATGGGTCTCTCACAGACCCCTGGGAGGTCAGACATTGAGAAAACTGACATCGGAATGCAAACAATGAAGAGCCCTCAGAAAGACTGGTCTCAAACTACAAACCCAGATACCAAGACATTAATGGAAATATTAAAAAGAATTGAGGAGAGACAAGAGGAAAATAGGAAGGAGTTGATAACTGAGATAACAGCAGTAAAGAATACTGTGAATGAAATAACAAACTGATAAGCATGGAAAGCAGAATTAGCCAAGTGGAAGAAAGAATCTCAGAGCTTGAGGACCATAATATAGAACTAACCCAAACTGTCAAAAACATAGAAAAGAAACTTTAAAACACAGAATAAAACCTTCAAGAGATGAGCGATTACTTCAAGAGACCAAACCTAAGAGTAACTGGAATTCCTGAGGCAGAAAGAGAGACAGAGACCACCCTGGACCAAGCATTCTATTAAATTATTCAAGAAAACTTCCCTCATCTCATCAGTGATGCGAAAATTCAAGCACAAGAGATTCAGAGAACCCCCAGCAGATAACAAATGAGAAGACCAACTCCCAAACACATAATAATTCACCTAAACAAAGTAGGTATAAAATAAAAGATCCTAAAGTCAATAAGAGAAAAAGGTCAGATTACCAACCATGGAAGACCAATTAGATTAGCAGCAGATTTATCTACAGAAACCCTTCAGGCTTGAGAGCTTGGAGCCCTAGCTTCAAAGTTCTAAAAGATAAACAATTTCAACCAAGAATAACCTACGCAGCCAAGCTAAGCTTCACCAGTGAGGGAGAATTAAAATCTTTCCAAGATATCCAATCCCTAAGAACTTATGCTGCCTCCAGACTACCTCTACAAGAAAGACTTAAGAAAGTATTGAACACAGAAGAAAAGGCAAAACAACAACAACGTTCTTCACAAGAGTATAGGAAAAACGTTAAAAACACATATGCAACCTACCCAAAAGCCAAAAGAAAGAAAACAAATAGGAACAATCACGATACTATATGAACCTCATGATAGGGATCAACTCTCACATTTCAATAATTAGCCTGAATATGAATGGACTAAATGCACTACTGAAAAGACATAGAATAGAAAAATTGATAAAATATCACCAGGCAACAATATATTGCCTCAAAGAGACTCTTCTCACTAGAAAGGGCACTCACAGACTCAAAGTAAGCGGATGGGAAGTAAAATTTCAGGCAAATGAAACACAGAAGAAAGGAGGAGTTGCATCTTAATCTCAGACAAAAATACCTTTCAAACTATCAAAAAATTTAAAAGATACAAAAGGCCAATACATAATGATAAACGGTTCAATTCATCAACAGGAAATATCCATTCTAAACATATATGCACCCAACATAGGAGCACCAACTTTCATAAAACAGCTTCTAGGTAAACTCAAAAAAGATATTAACTATCATAGCTTGGGACTTTAATACCCATCTCACAACCCTAGACAGATCATTAGGACAAAAAAAAAATCAGCAATGAGACCCAGAACCTCAATGTGACTCTTGAACAAATGGACTTTGTTGATACCTACAGAACAATCCACACAACGACCACAGAATGTACTTTCTACTCATCACCACATGGAATGTACTCTAAGATCAACCACATACTTAGCCATAAATCAAGCATAAACAAATTTCAGACGATTGAAATTTTGTCATGCACCTTCTCAGACCACAGTGGAATAAAAATAAATATCAACACCAACCAGGTTTCCCCAAAACCCACAAAGATATGGACACTAAATAGCATGATGCTAAACAACTCCTGGGTCAACACATAAATCAAAACAGAGATTAAAAGATACCTGGAAACAAATGAAATGAAGAGACATCTTACCAAAACCTCTGGGATGCCATGAAAGCTGTAGTAAGAGGGGAATTCATATCTCTACAAACGCACATGAAGAGAATGAAAGGATCACAAATTAACAGCCTAACAAGTCATCTAAGGAAGCTGGAAAAGCAAGAACACCAAAACCCTAATTTCAGCAGAAGAATCCAGATCACCAAAATAAAAGCCCAAATCCAGGACATAGAAGACAAAAAGATAATACAAAAAAATTAATGAAACAAAAAGCTGGATCTTCAAAAGGATAAACAAGATTGATGGTCCCCTAGCTGGACTGACCAAGAAAAAAAGAGAAAAAAACCAAATAAGCACAATCAGAAACAAAAAGATGAAGTCATATCTGACCCTGAAGAAATACAAAAGATCATTAGCGATTACTATGTACACTTGTAAGGAAACAAACTTGAAAACCTTAAGGAAATGGAGGACTTTCTGACATCACACAACCTACCTAGGATGGAACAAGAAGAAATTGAGACCCTAAATAGACGAATAACAATCAAGGAAATAGACTACATAATAAGAAAACTACCTACAAAAAAAACCCTGGTCCAGATGGCTTTCCAGCAGAATTCTACAAGGCATTTAAGGAGGAGCTGATACCAATCCTACTGAAGGTATTCCAGGTGATTTAAAAAGATGGAACGCTCCCCAAATCATTTTACGAAGCCAACATCACACTGATACCCCAGCCAAGTAAAGATCCAACAAAGAAAGAGAACTACAGGCCAATATCTTTGATGAACATAGATGCTAAAATTCTCAACAAGATCCTAGCAAACCAGATTGAACAATACATCTCAAAAATCATCCATCATGACCAAGTAGGCTTCATCCCTGGGATGCAAAGCTGGTTCAACATTTGTAAAACCATAAATGTAATTAAATACATCAACAGATGTCAAAACAAAAACCACATGATTATATCATTAGATGCAGAAAAAGCTTTTGATAAAATCCAGCACCGCTTCTTTATAAAAACCCTCAAACATCTAGGCATATGGGGAACATACCTCAAAATAGTAAAATGCCAGAGTCCAGCTCCAGCCGGGTTCAGGGTACCCCAAAGGTGGAGATGGCATAAGCAATTGGGCGGAAGAAGAAAGAGAAAAAGAGAGAGAGGAAGAAAGAGACTGGACCCCTATCTAGTGCAGAAGCTGTTTATTGGGAGTTACAACTGGTCTTTTATACACAGTTGGGTATGTGAGGGGCATTCCCCACCCACTAGATGTTCTTTCAAGTACAATCCCATAATCTAATCCATGAAACCTTAATACATGACTGCCTTTAAACACTTTTCATATTGCCTATAAACCCTTTTCATACTAATACAAAGTCAAAAAATACTATAGAGACTTAAGTACTTACTTTACAAACTAAAGTGGCCCATCCCAGAATGTTTGGAATGTGGCCCAGTCCAAAGTTCACAGTGGGCTACCAAGTAACCCAGTTGCATTCTTTCAACAAAATGGCTGCCTTCTAAAACTATATTCTACAATTTACACTTATTCAACTTCAATAAATCCTAAGATCATGACTCAGAAGCCTGTGACCAATACTAAGGCTCTTAGATGTGACCCGAGTTTGAATTATAAGTTGTGTGAAAGCCAGAACTACAGTTTGTGGAAGAATGGGAGCAATGAGCTTCTAAAGTAAGCTTGTGTTTGTCCTGGTCTCAGAGTTTTTATGTTTTGAGCTCACAGGAGCTTAATCTGGTAGTGCTGAGTAGAAAGAGAGAGGAAATGGGGTCAATAGCTCCTGAATGCATCCTAGTGGTCTCGAGGTCAATGGCCCTTCCTGATCCCTAATGCTCAATGGGCCTCTGTGGCCAGCTCCCAACAGTAAAAGCCATTTATGAGAAACCCACAGCCAGCATACTCCTAAATGGACAAAAATGGGAAAAATTTCCCCTGAAAACTGGAACAAGACAAGGATGCCCACTCTCATCCCTCCTTTTCAACATTGTATTGGAAGTCCTGGCTTGAATAATCAGAAAAGGAAAGGCAATTGGGGTATCCAAAGAGGAAAAGAGGAAGTCAAGTTATCTCTCTTTGTAGACAATATGGTTGTGTACCTTGAAAACCCAAGAGAATCTGTCAAAAACCTCCTTACACTGATAAAGTCCTTTGGCAAAGTCTCAGGATACAAAATATATGTGCAAAAGACAATCGCATTTCTTTACACCAATAATAAACAAACAAAAACCCAAATAGAAGCCACAATTCCATTCACAATAGCCACAAAAAAAAATGAAATACCTTGGCATCTTCCTAGCCAGAGACGTGAAAGACCTTTACAATGCAAACTACAAAGCACTGCTCAAAGAAATCAAAGATGACACAAACAAGTGGAAAAATATTCCATACTTATGGATTGGAAGAATCAACATTATGAAGATGTCCATCTTAACTAAGGCAATCTGCAAATTCAATGCATACCCATCAAATTACCAGCAACATTCTTCTCAGACCTAGAAAAAACACAGGAATTCATATGGAAACACAAATGACCAAGAATAGCCAGAACAATCCTCAGCAAAAAAACAAAGCAGAAGGTATCACATTACCAGACTTCAAACTTTACTATAAAGCTACAATCATCAAAACAGCTTGGTATTTGTATAGGAACAGGCATATAGATCAATGGAATAGAATTGAGATTCCAGAAGCTAAACCTTAATTTCTCAACCAACTCATCTTCAACAAGGTCTCCACCACCTACCACTGGGGAGAGGAGAACCTAATCAGTAAATGGTGCTGGGAAACCTGTTATTGCAGAAGATTGAAACAGGACCCCTATCTATCCCAATACACAAAAATTAACTCCAAATAGATCAGAGACCTAAATGTAAAACCTCAAACCATAAGAACCTTAGAAAATGAAGGTCATTCCCTCATGGAAATCGGAACTGGCATCCAATTCCTGAATAAAACCCGAAACCCACGGCCATAAGAGATAAGATAGACAAGTGGGACCTCATTAAACTGACAAGCTTCTGCAAAGCCAAAGAAACCATCAAGAGAGCAGGGAGACAGCCTATAGACTGGGAAAAGTATTTGCCAACACCAGGTCTGACAAAGGCCTAATATCTTGGATCTACAAGGAACTCAAATGTGCTGAAAAGAAAAAAACAAACAACCCCATTAAAAAATGGGCAAAATCTATGGACAGACACTTCACAAAGGAAGACATCCGAGCAGTCAACAGACACATGAAGAAATGTTCAACCTCACTAATTATCAGAGAGATGCAAATCAAAACCACAGTGAGATACCACCTAACTCTAGTCAGAATGGCAATTATCAACAACTCAAAAAATAACAGCTGTTGGAGAGGGTGTGGCGAAAAGGGAACATCTACCCTGTTGGTGGGAGTGTAAACTAGCGCAACCTCTGTGGAAAGCAGTGTGGTGATTCCTAAAAGCCCTAAATATCAACCTCCCATATGACCCCACAATCCCCCTACTGGGAATATATCCTGAAGAACTCAAATCACTCTATAAAAAAGATACCTGCACACGTATGTTTATCGCAGCATTGTTCACAATAGCAAGAACCTGGAAGCAACCATGCTGCCCATCAAAAGAAGACTGGATTAAAAAAATGTGACACATATAAACGATGGAATACTACGCGGTCATAAAAAAGAACAAAATCATGAATTTTGCAGCAACCTGGATGCAACTACAGTCTATAATACTGAGTAACCTCTCACAGAAACAAAGATCTGAGTATTGCATGTTTTCACTCATATAATGGACCTTGAACATCCAATTTAATAATATAAAAAAATGACTGACAGTGGTGGGAAATTATGGGAGGAGGGGAAGCGACATGGGATTAATGGTAGTAAATATCTGTATGGGGACGGGGAAACACCTCTTATCAACAAGAGTGCCTGAATGAAACATATTTGTATACCTAACTCTTAACTGTACCCTACAATATCATAATAAAAATAAATAAATAAATAAAAAATAAAAAAATTTAAAAAATGTTTTATATTAGATAATTCTTTAATGCACACTTGTCAAATACGTATATATAGTACCAATGTTACCTTTTTATTTTTTGTTTTAGATGTAAGAGCATGCTCGTATGTTAGGTACTTACATAAATTGTTACATTATTTTTTCTTATGTAATACTTTTTTGTTTGTTTATTGGTTCAAATATGTTCTTTAAACTCTTTTAAAAAAGCAGGAGGTATCACACCACTAGACTTTAAATTTTATAATAAAGCTACAATAATCCAAACAGCCTGGTACTGGTACAAGAACAGGCATGTAGACCAATGGAATAAAATTGAGATTCCAGAAGCAAAACATCCATTTCTCAACCAACTCATCTTCAACAAAGCCTCCACCACCCACCAATGGGGATAGAAGAACCTGTTCAATAAATGGTGCTGGGAAAATTGTTTGACCACATACAGAAGATTTAAACAGGACCCCATCCATCCCCATACACAAAAAATAACTCTAAATGGATCAGATACCTAAATGTAAAACTGCAAGCCATAAGAACTTTAGAAAATGCAGGCCATACCCTTGTGGAAGTTCGAACTGGCATCCAATTCCTGAGCAAAACCTGAAATGCACAGGCCATAAGAGATAAGATAGATAAGTGGGACCTCATTAAACTGACAAGCTTCTGCAAAGCCAACAAGACCATCAAGAGAGCAGGAAAACAGCCCACAGACTGGGAAAACATATTTGCCAACTCCATGTCTGACAAAGGCCTAACATCAAGGATTTACAAGGAACTCAAATGTGCTGAAAAAGAAAAACAATAAACAACCCCATTACAAAGTTGGTAAAAGATATGAATAGATGGTTCTCAAAAGAAGACATATGAGCAGCCAACAGATACATGAAACAATGTTCAGCCTCACTAGTCATCAAGGAGATGCAAATTAAAACTACACTGAGATACCACCAAACTCCAGTCAGAATGGCCATCATCAATAACTCAAAAAATAACAGATGCTGGAGAGGATTTGGCGAAAAGAGAACACTTCTACACTGTTGTTCGGGGGAAGGTAAACTAGTACAGGCTCTGTGGAAATTAGTGTGGCAATTCCTAAGATTTCTAAAAATCAACCTTCCACATGACCCTGCAATCTCCCAACTGGGAATATATCCTGAAGAACTTGAATCACTCTTTTAAAAAGATACCTGCACATGTATGTTTATCACAGCATTATTCACAATAGCAAGATCATTGAACCAACCATGTTGTCCATTAAAAGAGGACTGGATTTTAAAAATGTGGTACATATACACAATGGAATATTACACAGCCATAATAAAGAAAAGAAATCATGAATTTGCAGCAACCTGGATGGAATTAGAGTTTATAATACTGAGAGATCTTTCACAGAAACAAAGATCTGAGTATCACATGTCCTCATTCATAAGTGGACCTTGAACAACTACTGTAATAATATAAGAAAAGGATTGACAGTGGTGGGAAAATATGGAGGGTGGGTAGGGGCAGTGAGGTGGGATTAATGGTAGTCAATATCTGTCTGGGGAAGTGGGGGCACACCTCATCATCAAGGGTACCTGCACAGTGAATATTTGTATACCTAACCCTTAACTGTATCCCACAATTTTAAAATAAGAAATATATATATATAATTTTTTAAAAAGAAGAAAACTAGTTTCACAACTTGAATGTATATAATAGGAAAGACTGTTATTTTTACCACACTGGAAAGTTCTGCATAGGTCAGAAGAAGTAGTTTCAACCTATTTTTGTGATTAACTTTATTGAGATATAATTTTTATGCAATAAAATGCATCCATTTAAAATAGAAAAAATAAATAGTGAAATAGATAAATAAATTATAGTGTATTTATATATTGGAATATTATAGAACAGTAAAGCTGAATAACAGCAGCCAACAAAAATATGGATGAATCATAGCAATATAATTTTGAATGAAAATAAAGGGAAATCTGAGATCTTTTCCCTACTCAGCATATAGGTCACTTGAACAAGTTGTCACTGCACCTGGAGCAGATTTAGCCAAAGGCTACCACCTTTTAAGAACAGAATAACCAAAGTCAATAGAAGAGCATCTCTGTGGGAGAACCACCCTGGGGGATGACTTGGAGGGCAGTCAAACTTGCCCCATGGGTCAAGGTGACCAGAACTGAGTGTACATGTAGAAAGTCAAAATGCTCCATGGTTAAGGCTGTGGGGGAGGGGTCTTGGCCAGGGTGTCAAATGGAGATGCTGACTTCCATGACAGAGGCTGGGGAGAGATATTGTACTCAGCTACACAAGGACTGTGGTCACCAGATAGGAGGTCAGAGCAGGGCCAGGAAAGTTCTCTAGATGCTGCTCCAGCTGAACAAATTTTCCCTTAATCCCACCCAATTTCCATGCTCACCTATCAGCCCTCATATTTTTTAAAGTAATTTTTATTATAAGACAGTAAATATTTATAAAAGAAAAAATTAAAAATATATAAACTATGAAAAAGAACAAATATCCATTTTTTATCAATAATGGTTACATTTTGGAGTCTTTAATTTCAGCCTTTTTCATAGACTAATAATCAGATTGTGCCTATCATTTTAAATTGTTTTTTATCCAAGCATATTTTCTTATTATTAAGTTTCTTCAATAAGCATATTTTAGAAATGCATGCTATCCATTGTTTGAAATCCACCCACCTACCATCCATCCAACTATCTATCCATCCTTCCATTCGTTATATATATATACATTTATACTTTTTTTTTTTTTTGAGTTGGAGTCTCATTCTGTCGCCCAGACTGGAGTGCAGTAGCTGCTCCCAGCCACCGCAGCCTCGACCTGCTGGGCTCCAGCAATCCTTCCACCTCAACCTTCCAAGCAGCCGGAATTTCAGGCATGCGCTACCACGCCCGGCTGATTTTTTGGCTTATTGTAGAGATGAGGTCTTGCTGCCCAGGCGGGTCTTGAACCTGCAGGCTCAGGCAATCCACTCACCTCAGCCTCCCCAAAGGCACAGGATTACAGGCTGAGCCACTGAGCCTGGCCATTATATATTATTGTCTAGCATCTCTCTATGTATCTATCTATGTATCTTTGTATCTATCTATCTATCTATCTACCACCCATCCATTTCACCTCTCCTTCATATAATATAGTCTATATAGAATATATATCTATTTAAATGGCTGTTCTCCAAGGGTTGGCTATTTAGGCTGCTTCTAGGTTTTCACTGTTATACTTAATCTTGCCAGGAATAAATGAGTGAATAAAGCTTTTTACACATCCAAACTATTTCCTAAGAAGACATGCCCAGAACTGCAATTATTAGATCAAAACATTTGTGTATAGTTAAGGCTCATGATACTGTAGGTTGTTTTTCCAAATGTACAGCAACAATTTACCCTCCTGCAGGCAGTCAATCACCAAACCCATTTCACAGCACTTTCACAAGCATTGCTAGTCTAATTTTTTTAATAGCTCTGATAATTTCTGGTGTCTCATTGAAGGCAATCTGTGGTATCACAGAGAAAAAATAAACTGCCTGAGATTATCAGATTCTGGGAAAGCTCCACCCTTCAATGTGAATTGTGCTGCTGTTATCTGGTTGATTAACAGTCTGTTATCATTTTATGGCATGTGAGCCAGGCCTCTGGACAGATTGATGAAATGAAGTTCTGAGGTCCATTGAGCTGAGGCCCAAGCCCAGAAATGTAAAGGCATCTCTTTCATCTTTCTTAATTGCAATTTCTTATGGAGAAAGATATTTTACAAAAGGAAGGAAGAATGTGCCGGTGCCAACTGCCAGGGAGGGCTGTTGTTCCCCATACTACTTCAGTTCCACTCCGATCTTCTTCCCACTAGCAAAGCTGAGAGGCAGCTGGTTAGACCCACTGGTTTCAGGGAGGGAGGGTCAAGCCCCAGCCCTAGGAGGTGAATCATGGCAAGATGAAAGTAAGGATAACATCATTCTCACCAGTCATTGGTGAATGCAATTTCAGTTAATGCAGTGTCAGTAAAAATTGGTGAGGAAGGATGGACTTGGCTGGGCTTCAGCACTTTGCCCCATTCTCTTTCTTCTTGTCCAGGGTGTACATGGGATGCCAGAGGTACAGTAGCCTTACTGCAATGATGTAGTGACAAGGTGAGGCTGGGACCAGTGAGCCAGCAGCCAGTTTCCACTGTACACTTGCTGAAAGGGAAATGTCCCCAAGATGAACATGTTTGCATCACACTTTGCCAAAGATCCATCTGGGAGTGGTGCTCCTGGACCCACAAGTCAGCCTCGTCTCATGCATAGAGGGCTCGGCCTGAAGGTCCAAGCCTGTCATCTACCTCTGAAGCCCACCTTGCCAAATGTCCAATTGCTCTCTTTCTCTGTTTTCTGATCTTGGGAAAATGTTGTTGACATTTTCCAAAAGTGTATTTTAGAGAATATTAAGACTTTTTAATTTATTTAATTTTAGAGGTTTTTTTTACATTAAAAAAATTTAATTATAAAGATGTGGGATACAATTCAGGGTTAGGTATATAAATGTTCATTATGCAGGTACGCTTGTTAATGAGGTATGCCCCACCTTCCACAGGTCAATTCCAACTATAGCAAATCCTGCTTCCCCACCCCCCTCCCAGCAGTTTCCTGCTACGGCCAATGCTTTTCTTCCAGTATTACAATGACTGTTCATGGTCTGCTTATGACGGAGAACATGTGATACTCAGTTCTTTTTTTTTTTCTGTGAAAATCACTCAGCATCTTTTCAACCTTTAATTTTTTTTTTTTTTTTTTTTGAGTTGGAGTCTCACTCTGTCGCCCAGACTGGAGTGCAGTGGCCACTCCCGGTCACCACAGCATCGACCTGCTGGGCTCCGGCGATCCTTCCGCCTCAGCCTTCCGAGTAGCCAGAATTACAGGCTTGTGCTACCATGCCCGGCTGATTTTTTGATTTATTGTAGAGATGAGGTCTCACTGCCCAGGCGGGTCTCAAACCCACGGGCTCAGGCAATCCACTCACCTCAGCCTCCCAAAGGCACAGGATTACAGGCTGAGCCACTGAGCCCAGCTCTTTAAATTTTTTATTTTAAAATTATGGGGTAAAATTCAGGGTTAGGTATACAAATATTCATTTTGCAGGTACTCTTGTTGATGAGGTGTGTCCCCCTTACCCCAGGCAGTCTCCCACTACTGCCAAACCCACCTCCCCATTTCCCATCACCCTACTGTTTTCCACTACTGTCAATCCTGTTCTTATAGTATTAAAATAGTTGTTCAAAGTCCACTTATGAGTGAGAACATTTGATACTCAGTTCTTTGTTTCTGTGAAAAATCACTCAGTATTGCAGACTCTAGTCCATCCAGAATGCTGTAAAGTTTATAAGTTTGTTCTTTACGGATACATAATATTCCATCATGTGTGTGCACCACACTTTTTAAAATCCAGTCCTCTTTTCATGGACAGTACAGTTTGTTCCATGTTCTTGCTAATATTGGCAATACTGCAATAAACATACGAGTGCAGGTATCTTTTTTATAGAGTGATTTGAATTCTTCCAGGTATATTTCCATTAAGGTGATTCTGGGGTCATATAGAAGGTCGATTTTTAGATCTTTTGGGAATCACCACACTGTTTTCCATAGAGGCTGTACTAGTTTACACTCCCACCAACAGTGTAGAAGTGTTCCCTTTTCCCCACATCCTCTCCAGTATCTGTTGTTTTTTGAGTTACTGACTGATGATAGCCTTCCTGATGGAAGTTAGGTGGTATCTCAGTATAGTTTTAATTTGCATTTGATGACTAGTAAGGCTGATCATCTTTCATGTATCTATTGGCTGCTCATACGTCTTCTTTTGAGAACTGTCTATTCATATCTTTTGCCCACTTTGTAACGGGGCTGTTTGTTTTTTTTCTTTTCGGCACATTTGAGTTCTTTGTAGATCCTAGATGTCAGGCCTTTGTCAGACATAAATTAGCAAATAGTTTTTCCCAGTCTATGAACTGTTTCCCCACTCTATTGATGCTATCTTTGGCTGTGCAGAAGCTTGTCAGTTTGATGAGGTCCCATTTATCTAACTTATTGCTTATGACATGGGTGCTTGGGGTTTTGATCATGAATTGGTTGTCAGTTCTAACTTCCAAAAGGGTATATCCTGCATTTTCTAAGGTTCTTATAGTTTGAGGTTTTACATTTAGGTCTTTGATTCATTTAGAGTTGATCTTTGTGTATGGAGATAGGTAGAGAGCTTGTTTTAATCTTCTGCATGTGGTCAGCCAGTTTTCCCAGCACCATTTGCTGAATAGGCTCTCCTCTCCCCAGTTATTGGAGGCTTTGTCAAAGATGAGTTGGTTGAAAAATTGCAGTTTTGCTTCTGGAATCTCTGTCCTGTTCCATTGGTCTATATGCCTGTTCTTGTATCAATACCAGGCTGTTTTGATTATTGTAGATTTTTAATAGAGTTTAAAGTCTGGGAGTGTGATACCTCTTGCTTTTTTTTTTTTTTTCCTGATTGTTTTGACTACTCATAGTCGTTTGTTTCCATATGAATTCCTGTATTGTCATTTCCAGGTCTGAGAAGAATGCTGCTGTGCTGGCAATTTATTGGAAACTGCATTAAATCTGTAGATTGCCTTGGGTAGGATGGACATCTTACCAATGTTGATTCTTCCAATCCATAAATATGGAATATTTTCCCACTTGTTTGTGTTGTCTTTGATTTCTTTGAGCAGTGTTTTGTAGTTTTCATTGTAAAGGTCTTTCACATCTCTGGCTAGGAAGATTCCAAAGTATTTAATTTTTTTCTGGCTATAGTGAATGGGATTGTGCTATTTATTTGGGGTTCTTTTTGTTTGTTATTGGTGTATAGAAATGTGACTGTCTTCCTCACATTGATTTTATACCCTGCAACATTGCCAAAGTCCTTTATCAGTGCAAGGAGGTTTTTGACAGATTATCTTGGGTTTTAGAAGTATAGCATCATGTCAAGTGCAAAGAGTGATAACTTCACTTCCTCCTTTCCTATTTGGATACAGCTGATCCCCTTCTCTTTTCTGATTGCTCTAGCAAGGACTTCCAATACTATGTTGAAAAGGAAGGTGAGAGTGGGCATCCTTGTCTTGTTCCAGTTTTCAGGGGAAATGGTTCAAATTTTTGTCTGTTCAGCAATGTGCTGACTGTGGGTTTCTCGTAGATGGTTCTCAATATTTAGAGGTATGTTCCATTTATGCCTAGATGTTCGAGGATTTTTATCAAGAGGGGGTGCTGGATTTTATCAGAAGATTTTTCCATGTCTAATGTCTAATGGTATAATCATGTGGTTTTTGTTTTTACATCTGATGTATTTAATTACATTTATGGTCTTATGAATGATGAACCAGTCCTACATCCCAGGGATGAAGCTTACTTGGTCATGGTGGAAGAATTTTGAGATGTGTTATTGAAGCCAATTTGCTAGGATCCTGTTGAGAATTTTGGCATCATAGTTTTTCAAGGATATTGGCCTGTATTTCTCTTTCTTTGTTGAATCTTTACCTGGTTTGAGTATCAATGTGATGTTAGCTTTGTGAAATGATTTTGGGAGAGTTCCATTTTTCTCAATTGCCTGGAATACTTTCAAAAGGGTTGGTATCATTTTCTCCTTGTATGCAGTGTACCATCTTTCTCAGTTTCCTGGAATTCTTTCAGTAGAATTGGTATCAGTTCCTCCTTGAATGTTTTGTCAATTTCTGTTGGAAACCCATCTGGTCCAGAGTTTTTATTGTAGGTAATTTTCTCATGACCTAGTTAATTTCCTGAATTGTTATTGTCTTGATGTCTTCTTGTTTCAACTTTGGAAAGTGGTGTGATGTCAGAAAGTCCTCCATTTCCTTTAGGTTTTCAAGTTTGTTTCCATTTGGGTGTACATAATAGGCTCTGATAATCTTTTGTGTTTCTTCAGGGTCAGTTGTGACTTGAACTTTTGCATTTCCTATTGCATTTATTTGGACTTTTTCTCTCTTTTTTGTGGTCAGTCTAGCTACGGAACCATCAATTTTATTTATCCTTTCAAAGAAACAGCTTTTTGCTTCATTGATTTTTAAAAAATTACCTTTTGGTCTTCTTGTCCCTAAGTTGGGATTTTGTTTTGGTAATCTGAATTCTTCTGCTGAAGTTACGTTTTTGATGGTCTTGCTTTTCCAGCTCCCTTAGGGTGATTTGTTAGGCTGTTAATTTTGATCTTTCCATTTTCTTCATGAGTGTTTCTAGAAATATGAATTACCCTCTTAGTACTCTTTTTTGGCATCCAAGAGGTTTTGTTAAGATGTTTCTTAGTTTTCCTTTTGTTTTCAGGTATCTTTTAATCTCCGTTTTGATTTCCATGTTGACCCAGGAGTTGTTTAACATTGTGTTGTTTAGTGTCCATGTCTTTGTGGGGTTTTGGGGAGCTTTGTTGGTGTTATTTATTTTTATTCCACTGTGGACTGGAAAGGTGCATGACAGGATTTTAACATTGTGAAATTTATTTATGCTTGATTTATGGCCAAGGATGTGGTTGATCTTAGAATATGGTCCATGTGGTGATGGGTAGAATGCATATTCCATGGTTATTGGGTGGAGTATTCTGTAGGTATCAATTAAATCCATTTGCTCAAGCATTCCATTGAGGTTCTGGATCTCCTTGTTGATTTTTTGTCTTGATGATCTGTCCAGGCTTGTGAGTGGGGTATTTAAGTCCCAGCTATGATAGTGTTCAAGTCAATATCTTTTTAAAGTTTACCTAGAAGCTGATTTATGAAAATTGGTGGGACTTCCGGCAAGATGGCGATGGCCGACATGGTATGTGAGACCCTCTGTGAAAGAGAACACCCATAAAGACCCTAGCTCTCTCCCAGGGGCTGCAGCCCCCATCTTCTGCAGCCTGTCCTTCACAGGGAGCTCAGCCACCACTGTCACCCCGCCATCGCTACTCGGATATCGCAATGAACCAGGCTGCTCCTGCAGTCACGGCGACGGGACTGGGCTGCTCCTGGAGTCGTGGATTCCACCACTGTGGTTATTCCCAGCTCGTGCCTGAAGCAACCCACGACTTCAGACCATGAAGCCCCACAAGCAGGATCTTCTGAGATCCCTGCTGCCATGCCATGACCCAGCCTGGAGAAAGGCCTGCGGAACTCTCCCCTGAGAAGTTGCCACGGCAGGTTGCCGATCTGTAGCAGGCTCCCTCCCCTCTGGACTGTAGCCGCAGGATAGCACCACCTGCTGGGGAACCAAGGTAATAACATCAAAACGGGAATGGCAGAGGCTCATCCCTCTTGAATAATGGAAGCCAGATCTCAGTGATAGACTGGGAAGGAGGCCCATATCTGAACTGTTCTTCACAGGGGCAACTGACCCTAACTGCAAACAATTCTACCAGCCTGCAAAGACAGCTAGAAATCAGAGCTGAAAGGACATTGGACTTAAAGGAAAAGTCTGAGAGTGTGCTTGACTGGTTCTGTTAGTCTATTGACTTTAGTCTATCCCTTCCCCCCCTTTCATTTTTTTCATTTTTCTTTCTTTTTTCTTCCCTTTTCCTTTTTTCTTATTTCTCTGTAAATCCCATCTTTGTATAAAGGAATAGCACACCAATAAGGAGGTTGATCAGTGTATACATTAGCATCATTGTATGTTTTAGATTTTTATATGGTTGTTGGTTAGTTTTCAGTCACAGTTATTGTTTTTCTTTTTATTTGTTTCAGTCATTGTGTTTCTTTTCACTTACCAGTCGTACCCTCAACTGTTGTCCCTCTCACTCCTCTCTCTATCTCCACTCCCCCTTCTCCCATTGCCTGCTCCACTCTCTCCCCTCTGTCAACCACATTTTGCTTTCAGGGAGTAAACCTACATCCCCACTGCATGGACAGACTCCAAAGCAGTGGGAAGTGGGCTTCAGACTATCCATAAAGCTGTTGGCGAACACCAGGATCTGCAGAGAGATTTTGAATCACAGCTCCCGCTTTAATTAAATCCCAAAACTATAAAAAGGACTGCCCTCAACCCACAGTCCAACTCCGGAACTGAACAAAGCAAGAGGAAATATATTAGGAAGAATAAGAGATTGAACAAACAGAAGTAAAAGAAACCCCTCCACCCCTGAATAACAGAATTAAAGAAGACGGGGAAGTGGAAGGAAGGGAAAAGTAGGGAGGGAAAATCTGCACAAATGAAAAAAAACCAAAAGAAGAACACAGGGCTCACACAGACCACTGGGAGGTCAGACACTGATAAAACAGACTTGGTAACACAATGAAGAGCCCCCAGAATGACTGGTCACAAGCAACAAACCCAGACATCAAGGCATTAATAGAGAGAATTTAAAAAATTGAGGAGAGATAAGAGGAAAATAGGAAGGAGCTGATGACAGAAATAACAGCAGTAAAGAATACCGGGATGGAAATAAATAACAAACTAATTATCATGGAAAGCAGAATTAGCCAAGCAGAAGAAAGAATCTCAGAACTTGAAGACCAAAATACAGAACTAACCCAAACTGTCAAAAACATAGAAAAGAAGTTTAAAAAGTCAAACAAGACCTTCAGGAGATGAATGATTACTTCAAGAGACCCAATCTAAGAGTAGTTGACCTTCCTGAGGCAGAGAGAGAGAGTCAGAGGTCACATTGGAACAAACATTTCATGAAATCATTCAAGAAAACTTCCCTCATCTCACCAGTGATGCAAAAATTCAAGCACAAGAAATTCAGAGAACCCCTGCAAGACAACAAATGAGAAGACCAACTCCCAGACACATAATAATTCACCTAAACCAAGTAACTATAAAACAAAAATCCTAAAGGCAGCAAGAGAAAAAGGCCAGACTACCTACCAGGGAAGATCAATTAGAATAGCAGCAAATTTATCCACAGAAAGACTTCAGGCTAGGAGAGCCTGAAGCTCTATTTTCAAAGTTCTAAAAGATAAACAATTTCAACCAAGAATAACCTACTCAGCCAAACTAAGCCTCATTAGTGAGGGAGAATTGAATTCTTTTCTAGATATCCAATCCCTAAGAACCTATGCTGCCACCAGACTACCTCTACAAGAAACACTTAAGAAAGTACTGCACACAGAAGAAAAGGAAAAAAGAACAACAACATTCTTCACAAGAGTACAGGCAAAAGATTAAAAACACACATGAACCAACTCCAAAACCCAAAGAAAGACAACAAACAAACAGGAACAACAACTCTGTAAGAACATTATGACAGGGATCAATTCTTGCATTTCAATTATTAGCCTAAATGTGAATGGACCAAATGCACCACTGAAAAGACATAGAATGACAAAATGGATAAAATATCATCAGGCAACAATCTATTGCGTTCAAGAGACTCACCTCACTAGAAAGGACACTCACAGACTCAAAGTAAGAGGATGAGAAGCAAACTTTCAGGTGAATGGAATACAAAAGAAAGGAGGAGTAGTGGTCTTAATTTCAGACAAAATAACCTTCAAGCTATTAAAAATCAAAAAAGATACAAAAGGCCACTACATAATGATAAAAGACTCACTCCATCAACAAGAAATATCCATCTTAAACATATATGCACCCAACATAGGAGCGCCAACTTTCATAAAGCAGCTTTTAGGTAAACTAAAAAAAAAATATCGACTCCAACACCATCATAACTGGGGACTTCAACACTCCACTCACAACCCTAGACAGATCATCAAGACAAAAAATCAGCAACGAGATCTGAAACCTCAATGTGACTCTTGACCAAATGGACTTAATTGATACATACAGAACACGCCATCCAAAGACCACAGAATATACATTCTACTCATCACTGCATGGGACGTACTCTAAGATTGACCACATACTTGGTCATAAATTAAGTATAAGCAAATTTAAAAGAACCAAAATTTTACTATGTACCTTCTCGGACCACAGTGGAATAAAAATAAACATCAACACCAACAAGGTCCCCCTAAAACCCACAAAGACATGGACACTAAACAGCATAATGTAAAACAACTCCTGGGTCAGTGATGAAATCAAAACAGAGATTAAAGGGTACTTGGAAACAAATGAAAACGAAGAAACATCTTACAAAAATCTCTGGGACGCCTTGAAAGCTGTAGTAAGAGGGGAATTTATATCCCTACAAACGCACATGAAGAAATGGGAAGGATCACAAATTAATAGCCTAACAAGCCACCTAAGGAAGCTGGAAAAGCAAGATCACCAAAACCCTAATTTCAGCAGAAGAATCCAGATCACCAAAATAAAACCCAAATCCAGGACATAGAAGACAAAAAGATAATACAAAAAAAATCAATGAAACAAAAAGCTGGTTCTTTGAAAGGATAAACAAGATCGATGGTCCCCTAGCTAGACTAACCAAGAAAAAGAGAGAAAAATCCCAAATAAACACAATCAGAAACACAAAGATGAAGTCATATCTGACCCCGAAGAAATACAAAAGATTATTAGAGACTACTATGTACACTTGTATGAAACAAACTTGAAAACCTTAAGGAAATGGAGGACTTTCTGATATCACACAACCTACATAGGTTGGAACAAGAAGAAATTGAGCCCCTAAATAGACCAATAACAATCAAGGAAATCAAATACGGAATAAGAAAACTACCTACAAAAAAAAGCCCTGGTCCAGAAGGCTTTCTGGCAGAATTCCACAAGACATTTAAGGAGGAGCTGATACCAATCCTACTGAAGGTATTCCATGGGATTGAAAAAGATGGAACTCTCCCCAAATCATTTTACGAAGCCAACATCACATTGATACCCAAGCCAGGTAAAGACCCAACAAAGAAAGAGAACTACAGGCCAATATCTTTGATGAACATAGATGCTAAAATTCTCAACAAGATCCTGGCAAACTGGATTCAACAACACATCTCAAAAATCATCCATCTTGACGAAGTAGGTTTCATACCTGGGATGCAAGGATGGTTCAACATTCATAAAACCATAAATGTAATTAAATACATTAACAAATGCCAAAACAAAAACCACTTGATTATATCATTAGATGCAGAAAAAGCTTATGATAAAATCCAACACCACTTCTTGATAAAAACCCTCGAACATCTAGGCATACAGGAAACATACATCAAAATAGTAAAGGCCATATTTGAGTAACCCACAGTCAGCATACTCCTATACGGACAAAAATTGGAACCATTTCCCCTGAAAACTGGAACAAGACAAGGATGCCCACTCTCACCACTCCTGTTCAACATGGTATTGGAAGTCCTGGCTAGAACAATCAGAGAAGAGAAGGCAATCAGGGGTATCCAAATAGGAAAAGAGGAAGTCAAGTTATTCTCTTTTTGCAGATGACACAATCCTGTACCTTGAAAACCCAAGAGAATCTGTCAAAAACCTCCTTACACTGATAAAGGACTTTGGCAAAGTCTCGGGATATAAAATAAATGTACAAAAGACAATCTAATTTCTTTACACCAATAATAAACAAACAGAAACCAAAATAAATAGTACAATTCCATTCACAATAGGCACAAAAAAAATTATATGCCTTGGCATCTTCCTAGCCAGAGACGTGAAAGATCTTTACAATGCAAACTACAAAACACTGCTCAAAGAAATCAAAGATGACACAAACAAGTGGAAAAATATCCCATGCTCATGGATTGGAAGAATCAACATTGTGAAGATGTCCATCCTACCTAAGGAAATCTACAGATTTAATGCAATACCCATCAAATTACCAGCAACATTCTTCTCAGATCTAGAAAAAACAATACAGGAATTCATATGGAAACACAAATGACCAAGAATAGCCAGAACTATCCTCAGCAAAAAAAAAACAAAGCAGATGGTATCACATAACCAGACTTCAAACTTTATTATAAAGCTACAATAATCAAAACAGCTTGGTATTGGTACAAAAACAGGCATATAGACCAATAGAATAGAATTGAAATTCCAGAAGCTAAACCTCAATTTCTCAACCAACTCATCTTTGACAAAGCCTCCACCACCGATCACTGGGGAGCAGAGAACCTATTCAGTAAATGGCGCTGTGAAAAGTGGCTGACCACATGCAGAAGATTGAAACAAGACCCCTATCTGTCCCCATACACAAAAATTAACTCTAAATGGATCAGAGACCTAAATGTAAAACCTCAAACCATAATAACCTTAGAAAATGCAGAACATACCCTTATGGAAATTGGAACTGGCATCCAATTCCTGAACAAAACCTGAAACCCACGGCCATAAGAGATAAGATAGACAAGTGGGACCTCATTAAACTGACAAGCTTCTGCAAAGCCAAAGAAACCATCAAGAGAGCAGAGAGACAGCCCACAGACTGGGAAAATGTATTTGCCAACTCCAGGTCCGAAAAAGGCTTAACATCTTGGATCTACAAGGAACTCAAACGTGCTGAGAGGAAAAAACCAAACAACCCCATTATAAAGTGGGCAAAAGATATGAACAGACACTTCTCAAAAGAAGACATCTGAGCAGCCAACAGACACATGAAGAAATGTTCAACCTCACTAATCATCAAGGAGATGCAAATCAAAACCACACTGAGATACCACCTAACTCCAGTCAGAATGGCCATTATCAATAATTCAAAAAATAATAGTTGCTGGAGAGGGTGTGGGGAAAAGGGAACACTTCTACACTGTTGGTGGGAGTGCAAACTAGTGCAACCTCTGTGGAAAGCAGTTTCCTAAAAGCTCTGAATATCAACCTCCCATATGACCCTGCAATTCCCCTACTGGGAATATACCCCAAAGAACTCAAATCACTCTATCAAAAAGATATCTGCACATGAATGTTTATCGCAGCATTGTTCACAATAGCAAGAACCTGGGGCCAACCATGCTGTCCATCAAAAGAGGACTGGCTTAAAAAAATGTAGTACATACACACAATGGAATACTATGCAGCCATAAAAAAACAAAATCATGAATTTTGCAGCAACCTGGATGGAGCTAGAGTCTATAATACTGAGTGATCTCTCACAGAAACAAAGATCTGAGTATCACATGTTCTTACTCATATAGTGGACCTTGATCATCTACCATAATACTTTAAAAAAAAAAGGACTGACAGTGGTGGGAAACTATGGGGGGGTAGGAAGGGGAAGGGAGGTGGGACTAACAGTAGTCAATATCTGTCTGGGGATGGAGAGACACCCCTTATTAACAAGGGTGCCTGAACGATGCACATTTGTATACCTAACCCTTAACTGTACCCAAAATTTTATAATAAAAAATGTTTACTAAGAAAAAAAAAGAAAATTGGTGCTCCTGTGTTGGGTGAATATATATTTAGGATGGATATTTCTTGTTGGTAGATTGAACCTTTTATCATTATGTAGTGGCCTTCTGTATCTTTTTAAATTTTTGATAACGCTGGGCTCGGTGGTTCAGCCTGTAATCCCGCGCCTTTGGGAGGCTGAGGTGAGTGGATTGCCTGAGCCCGCGGGTTTGAGAGCCGCCTGGGCAGTGAGACCTCATCTCTACAATAAATCAAAAAATCAGCCAGGCATGGTAGCACATGACTGTAATTCTGGCTACATGGAAGGCTGAGGCATAAGGATCGCCGGAGCCCAGCAGGTCGAGGCTGCTGTGGCCAGAAGCGGCCACTGCACTCCAGTCTGGGTGACAGAGTGAGACTCCAACTCAAAAAAAAAAAAAATTGATAACTTAAAAATTTTTTCTGATATTAAGGTTGCGACACCCGCTCTCTTTTGTGTTCCACACACCTGGAATTTTGTTTCCCATCTTTTGAATCTGTGAGTGTCTTTTCTGACGAGATGAGATTCTTGGAGACAACATATTGCTGCCTCATAATATTTTATCCATTTTGCCATTCTATGTATTTTTAGTGGTGCATTTAGTCCATTCACATTCAGGCTAATTACTGAAATGTGAGAGTTTATTCTTGTCATGAGGTTCTTATAGAATTTTTTGTTGTTGCTACTGTTTGCTTGTTTTCTTCTTTTTGATTTCTGGGTTAATTCATGTATCTTTTCAATCATTTTCCTGCATTCTTGTGAAAGGTATTGTTCTTTTTTCCCCTTTTTTCTGTGTTTAATACTTTCTTAAATATTTTTTGTAAAGCTGGTCTGGAGGCAGCATAAACTCTTAGGGAATGGATGTCTAGGAAAGATTTTAATTCTCCATCACAGATGAATCTTAGCTTAGCTGGGTAGGTAATTCTTGATTGAAATTATTTATCTTTGTGAACTTTGAAGACTGGACTCCAAGCTCTGCTACCTGAAGTGTTTCTGTGGATAAGGCTGCTACTATTCTAATTGGTCTTGCTCTGTAGGTAGTCTGATCTTTTTCTTTTGCTGTCTTTAGGATTTTTTCTTTTATACCTACTCCTTTTAGGTGAATTACTATGTGTCTAGGAGTTGGTCTACTCTTTTGTTGTCTTGCATGGATTCTCTGAATGTCTTGTGTTTGAATGGATGCATTACTGATGAGATGAGGGAAGTTTTCTTAGATAATTTCATGGAATGTTTGTCCAGGGTGGTCCCTGTTGCTCTTTCTGCCTCAGGAAGTCCAATTAATCTTAGGTTAGGCCTCTTGAAATCATTGCCCATGTGGAAGGTCAATTTCTGCTTCTTTCAGAAATCACTACACTCTTTCAAAGAGGTTGCACTAGTTTGCGTTCCCACCAGCAGTGTAGAAGCGCTCCCTTTCCTCTACATCCTTGTCAGCATCTGTTGTTGTTTGTTTTATTAATGATAGCCATTCTTACTGGGGTTAGGTGGTATCTCAGTGTGGTTTTGATTTGCATTTCTCTGATGATGAGTAAGGCTGAGCACTTTTTCATGTGTCTGTTGGCTGCCCATATATCTTCTTCTGAGAATTGTCTATTAATGTTGTTTACCCAATTTTTAAAGGAGGTTTTTCCCTCTTTCAGTTCATTTGAGTTCCTTGTAGATCCTAGATATTAGGCCTTAGTCAGATATAGAGTTGGCAAATATTTTTTCCCATTCTGTGGGCTGTCTCCCTGCTCTCTGTATGGTTTCTCTTGCTTTGCAGAAGTTTGTTAGTTTGATTAATTCCCACTTGTCTATCTTAAGCTATTGGCCTTTAGGATTCTGAATAGAAAAAAGATACCTGCTCGTGTATGATTGTTGCACCTCTATTCACATTAGCAAAAATATGGAACCAACCACATTGTCCATTGAAGCTGAACTAGATAAAGAAAATATGGTATATATACATAATGGAATATTATGCAGTCATAAAGAAGGACAAATATATGGACTTGGCAGCAACTTGGATGGATTTGGAGTTGATCATACTCAATGTTCTATCACAGAAACAAAGAACAGAGTACCATACGTTCTCACACATTAGCGGACCTTGAACAATTATAATGCTGTAGGAAGGTGTTTGGCAGTAATGGGAAACTGTCAGGGGAGGGGTGGTGGGATTGGCATTTGAGGGAAACTGCTAGGGGAGGAATGGGCATACCTGATCATCAAGGGCACCTGCATAATCAGTGTTTGTGTGCCTGAACCTGAATTGTACCTCACATCTTTATAATAAAAAAGTCAATTAATAAAAGAAAAAATAATAATTGCTCATCTCTTAGAGGTTTTTCTCTGTCTTTTTAAGCTTCTTTTCTGTTTTTGACAGTTAGTGTCATATTTTGACCTTCAAGCTCTGAGATTCTTCTGCTTAGCTAATTCCGCTTTCCAAGCTTATCAGTTTGTTATTTATTTCATTCACCATATTCTCTATTGCTGTTATATCAGTTATCAACTCCTTCATTCTTTTCTCTTGCCTCTCCTTGATTCTATATATTCTCTCTATTAATGTCTTGATATCTGGGTTTGTGGTTTGAGACCAGTCATTTTGGGGGCTCTTCATTTTTTGTTTTCCAAAGTCTGTATTCTCAGTGTCTGACCTCCCGGTGGAGGTATTCTCAGTGTCTGACCTCGTCTGTGTGAGACCCATATTCTTCTTTTGTTTTACTTCATTTGTGTAGCACTTCCTCCCTCCTTTTTTTCCTTATTCTTTAATTCTGTTGTTCAGGGATTTGGGGTAGATTTACTTCTGTTTGCTCAATCTCCTATTCTTCCATATGTGGATCCTCTGACTTTGTTCAATTCTGAAGCTGGACTGTGGTGGGGGGCTGTACTTTTGTATTTTTGAGATGTAGTTGAGGGGAGAGCTGTGATTCAGAATGTATCTGCAGATCCCAATATCCACTGACAGGTGTGTGGGTCCCCTGGAACATGCTCCCCACTGCCTTACCATCTGTCCATGCAGTGGGAGTATAGGTTTGCTCCTTGATAGCAAAATGAGGCCAGAAAAAGAAAAAAATGAAAAAAGGAATAATTGGTGGTGAGACAAAGGAGGAGAGGAGTAAGAGGGTAAGCAGACAGACATAACAATTAACAAATGAAAAGAGACTCAAACAAAGACAAAAAAGAATAAAAAAACTAAAAGATGCAATCATACAAACACACAAACCAACAAAACACCCCCTATTGATGTACTCTGCCTCAAAAATAGCCATACACAGACAGGAAGTCATAAAAAACAATAATTAAAAAACAGAAACAAAGCAATTATGAAAACCTTATCAAATCCTGAAAGAGAGAAAAAAAACTAAAACAAAAAGCAAACAAAAAAATGAGCAAAACAAACAGACAAAAAACAATCCAAAAACAGGCTCTGAGGTGGTTCCTATAAGTCCAATTTTCTGTAAGCTCTGATATCCAGCCCCTTACCTCTGCTCTCAGTGTAGACTGATAGGCTTACTCTCAGGCCTACTGTGGGATGGGGGTGTATCAGAGCTCAACTCATCCAGCTTGCTGTCTGCCAAGGCTGCCACTCAGATCTGACTTGTCTGTGTCTGATCCAGTGTGGGGGAGGGGCTTCTGCCTCTTTGAGTTTGATGAGATTATCTTAGGTCCTAAGATGGAGGCTGGGTGGAGCTGGGTTGGGCAATGCAGGTCTCTACCTGGTCCCTGGACAGAGAATAATGACTGAAGTCAGCATTTCTTCACTGTGGGGTGGGCATCCTCTCAGTTCTCCCAGATCTTCTCTCTTCACAGATCAGATTGGGGCTCCAGCCACTTTGCTTTCACAGGTGATGGTGATGACAGTCAGCTGAATTTGGCAATCTCTTCTCAGTTGAGACCCAGAATGGCAAATGATCCTATGTGTCAGCGTCTCCAATCTCAGGGCAGTGGGGGATTGCAGGCATCTCCAGAGGAGAGCCTTGGGTGCATGAACCAGAGTCACCCCTCAGACAGACTTTCACTCACACACCAGCACATACCTACTCATGCAGAGAGTGTTTATCAATGCTGGCTTTTTAAGAGACTCTCACAGTCCAACCTATCCCATCGCCATTGTGCCAGAAGTCTCTATTTATTTAATTTTTAATGTTTGTTCATCCTGAGGAGAGGGTTAACTTATAACTTGGTTTGAAATGGACTGGTCAGGGTCGACATCGCCTTGATCGAGTTGTCTTCTCTGAGACTTGTTTTGTTCAGTGAGACTCTTGAGACTTGTGCTCAGAGTCTCACTGAACCCACTCATTAACAGCCATGAATGCAGATTTTATGCATAGCTCTGGGCCATGCTTGGGACTTAGACACAGACACTTTGGATTCCTGCCTTCAAGGAGCCTGCCATCTGGCCAGCCTCTGTGTCCACACATAAGGGTGGGTGAGTAGCCAGGAGCAGAGCTATGACTGAGGGCCCAAGGCTTGTGGAGCTGCACATGTTCATGTGGGGAAAGCCTGCTGGTCAGGCCAGAGTCAACCAGAAGGGCAGGACTTCAGGAATCTTGGTTCTGTCATTCATTCATTTCATCTGTCCATACATGCAGAACACTGAGAACTGTGTGAGGCATATGACACTATATTTTCATTCATCCAATCATTCATTCAGCAGGTTTGGAAGGTGTACTTTTTGGGACCAGGTCTCAGGCTGGTTGTGAGGGTGGCATGGAGACCTCTTCAGGGCTGCAAATCTAGCAATCCTGTTCTGAAGCTCCCATACAACCAAGAAGCTGATCGCATTGACAGTCACAGCACAGTTCTAAGGGTGTGCTATTGATTATGAAAGCATGTAAGAGGGACACCTAATGCTTCCTGGGGGTTGAAGAGGGCTTCCTGTAAGAGATGGTTTCTAAGTAGAGCCTTGGAGGATGACTAGGAGTTGGCCAGGCAGGAATGGTTACATACTTTGAAGGGTTCAGTGAAAAATAAAAATACAAGACCTCATTTTCAAGGAAGGAAAAAATTGCCTTTAAGGGAACTAAAATATAAAGATTTTCCTTTCTTCCAGTCTCTTTTTACACTTATCATGGTATCTTAAATTTGCCATTTAATGATGTCCTAAATGAAGAAAATGAAAAACTTAAATTGTTAGCATAAATTTTGCCATACATCTTTACCCTGTGTAATGTCATTTAATTCTTACATGGGACCCCTGAAATGACACAACTTGTATTCCATATCTTTTGCATTCATGTGTATTTCATTCTCACCAGAACAGGGGAGACCTTCAACTGTTTTTTGTTTTTTTTTTGAGTTGGAGTCTCACTCGGTCGCCCAGACTGGAGTGCAGTAGCCGCTCCCGGCCACCGCAGCCTTGACCTGCTGGGATCCGGAGATTTCTGCCTCAGCCTTCCGAGTAGCTGGAATTACAGGCATACGCAACCACGCCCGGCTGATTTTTTGATTTATTGTAGAGATGAGGTCTCGCTGCCCAGGCTGGTCTCGAACCCGTGGGCTCAGGCAATCCACTCACCTCAGCCTCCCAAAGGCACGGGATTACAGGCTGAGCCACCGAGCCCGGCCCTTCAACTGTTTTTATTCTGCTCCTTGTCATAATCACTCCTGTCACACTCTCTCCCTTCACCTTCTGACTAGTGAGGAAGAGCTGGAAGGAACAGGTCCCTGATAGACCTATCTCTCCCTTCCTTCTTTATCACCTTTTCAGTGTAAATGGCTGACTCACATAGGGAAGGAACACAGCAAGAAAGGATAAGATGGGGTCCCGGCTCAGACTGCTGTTGTCTTCTTTGTGTGTTAGAAGGTGACTCTGATTTGAGGGGTGAATGTGGATCTTGGGTGTGTCAGCAACCGGCTCTCTTGGCTGTGGATGGCCCACATGTCCTTGTGCTCAGAGTCAAGTCTCACTGAACTCACTCATGTTCTGGGTTCACCAGAATTCTGTACTTATGGAAGAGCAAATATGAGTTCAAAGATAAAAATTAAGAATTTCAAGATGGTGACAGGAGAGCATTAAGCTGAGAGTACAGCCCCCCTGTCTGAATGGGGGCCCCATGTGACTGCACAGGTCACATGTTGGTAACTCTTGGGCCCTGTGGCTAGATGGAGAGATACAGCAGGAAGAGACAGCTCCAAGGACCCAGTCCCCACCCACACTCTGTGTCTCCCTTTTGTTATTTATAGGGGCTGGGGCTCCCTGTGCTCCAACTTCTTCCCATGTCCCCACCTCTTACCCCCACCCACACTCTGCACCGCTCTTCCACAGCTCTGGGGGTCTCCAGAGGCAACTGCATGGCTTTGGAGGTGTTGGGTTCCCTGAAAATGGGTCTAGCAGCTGGTCTGCCCTGGGAGTGCAGCAGTAAGTGGGATAAAACCTGTGGCTGCTGCCCACTAGGGTCTGCGACAGAGGGCTGGAGGAGCCTGAACAGAGTGGGGGTCTCTCCCATGAAGGACATCAAGGCTGCCCAGAGTAAGAGAAGCCACACTCTACACAGCCACCAGATTGGCCTTTGCTTCTTTCCTACCATCTCTCTGCCCTTCCATCCTGCAGCCAGGGCAGTCTTTTGAAAACACACATTTGTTATTCTACAAAAAAGATACCTGCACACATATGTTTGTTGCAGCTCTATTCACAATAGCAAAAACATGGAACCAACCATATTGCCCATCGAAGCTGGACTGGATTTTAAAAATGTGGTACATATACACAATAGAATATTATGCAGCCATTAAGAAGGACAAATATATGGACTTTGCAGCAACTTGAATGGATTTGGAGTTGATAATACTCAGTGATTTATCACAGAAACAAAGAGCAAGTTCTATATCTTCTCACTCATAAGTTGACCTTGAACAATTACAATGCTGTAAGAAAGAGATTGACAGTAGTGGGAAACTGTCATGGGAGGGGGTGTGGGATTGGCAGTTGATGGAAACTGCTAAGGGAGGGAGGGAGGGGCATACCTCATCAACAAGGGTACCTACATGATCAATGTTTATATACCTAACCCTGAATTGTACCCCACATCTTTATAATAACAATTTTTTAAAAAAAGAAAACTCACGTTTGCCCCCACCCTTGACCTGCCTATTTGAGCTGTCATCCTTGGATGGTGTGAGAGAATCTTCACAGTCAGTCTTCACCTACCTCTCTAGCCTCATCAATGAAGTCTCTTTAAGATTGTCTGACTAGCCGGGCTCGGTGGCTCAGCCTGTAATCCCGCGCCTTTGGGAGGCTGAGGTGAGTGGATTGCCTAAGCCCGCGGGTTCGAGACCCACCTGGGCAGCGAGACCTCATCTCTACAATAAATCAAAAAATCAGCCGGGCGTGGTAGCACATGCCTGTAATTCCAGCTACTTGGAAGGCTGAGGTGGAAGGATCGCCGGAGCCCAGCAGGCGAGGCTGCGGTGGCTGGGAGTGGCCACTGCACTCCAGTCTGGGTGACAGAGTGAGACTCCAACTCAAAAAAAAAAAAAAAAAAGATTGTCTGACCTGGGCAAGTCCCTCCAGAAGGAGTATCATGACCTGTGCTGCCAAGTATCTGCAGGTCCCACAGGTGAGCCAGTGTGCACAGGCTTCTGGGGAGCACAATACTGCTTGAGTACAGGGAACTGGACCCTGACTTTTCATAGTTCTAAAGCCACAGGGAGCTGTGCTGGCTCCTGCAGATACGGTAGAGCAGCAGCACATCTAGTGGGTGAAGCAGGGCTGGGAGGAAGTGAGGGACAGAAATTTGCCTCTGGTCAGGCACCCAGCTTGTCTGCCTCCAGCGGGTGTGAGGGTCATTTCAAGGGCCGTGTGGCAGAGATCTTATGGCCTGTCCCTGGCGCAGTGAGGTTGGAAAACTAAAGGAGTTGCCTGGCTCCCCTTGCCCTTCTGCACCCTGGAACTAGGAGTGCTCCTAGGCCACATTCTAAGGTCAGAACCAGTTTTATCCCCTTAATCTTTAGCCAAACTGTGTTTCAATGCTGGATGTCACCCCTACTTTGGGATCAGGATGGTCCTCTAAGCCCAGTGAGCAGTGCCAGGTGCCTAATCCCAGGACAGGCTGGTATGGGACACTTCTTCTACGTTCTGGAGTTTAGTCTTTCCTCCTGAACTTCCCCTGACCTTTTGGATGGTGGTCAGAGAAGTGGGTGCTCTTGAGTCTCGAATTTACCAGACTGGGCTGGACCCTTCCCTCTGGTGCTGCCTGAGAAATAAGATGGTGTCACAATCCCTTGTATTGACTCACGCCCCCCTACTACTTATTTTTATTCTAGATGCACTCATTAGAATAAACGAGCATAAAAGAAGGCAAGAGGGGGAAAGACGTATTTTATTAGATGTGAGATTTTTAGTGGTGACACCGGTATTGTTCATGGAAAACCAGGATGAGTTGTTCATCCTAGCTGCTTAGATGATTTGGGGAGAAGAGGATGATTTGGGGAGAAAAGGATGATTTGGGGTCTTCTTCTTCTTCTTCTTCTTCTTCTTCTTCTTCTTTCCCCTTCCCCTTCCCCTTCCCCTCCTCCTTCTCCTTCTCCTTCTCCTTCTTCTTCTTCTTGGAATCTCACTCTGTCATCCAGACTGGAGTGCAGTGGCTGCTCCCGGCCACCGCAGCCTCGACCTGCTGGGCTCCGGGGATCCTTCCGCCTCAGCCTTCCAAGGAGCTGGAACTACAGGCATGCACTACCACACCCGGCTGATTTTTTATTTATTGTAGAGATGAGGTCTCACCAAGTTGCCCAGGCAGGTCTCGAACCCACGGGCTCAGGCAATCAACTCATCTTGGCCTCCCAAAGCGCGAGATTATAGGCTGAGCCACCGAGCCCAGCCGGGGGTCTTTTTTTAAGCAACATAGTTTTAACTGACTGTTGGGTGGGTGTTTGCACAGGTGGAATTCCACCATCTGCTGGCTCAGGTGATAGAGCCCCTTAAAACATGGTCCATGTGTTCTTTCCTCACCCCTCTGTACCTTGGCTTCTCTGTCCAGACTGCCCTGAGGTCAGCCTTGGGGAGGAGACTCCTGCCCCCCGTAATCTTCCTGTTTACCCACCACCATGCCACCTTCCCCTATGTGAACCATTCTTAGGACTAAAAGGCATTCTTCAGTAAGAAAGCAGC
>JAPVLO010001659.1:0-62951 GCA_027257055.1 Cephalopachus bancanus | reverse complement strand
TCTTCATTCTTTTAAAATTACTTTATTTTTTTTTTTTTCTGCCTGAGTTATCTCAAAAGGCCTTTCTTTAAGTTTAGAAATTCTTTTCTTTGTTTGATCTAGTCTATCATTAAATTTCTTTTAAAAAAATTTTTTAAAATCTCATACTGAGTTCTTCACTTCCAGGATTTCCATTTGGTACATTTTAATGATATATAGCTATTTGTTGACTAGTTCATTCAGATCATAAGCTATTTTCCTTATTTCTTTATATTGGTTATCTCTGTTCCTTTTATCTCACTGAATTTATTTAATATTATTTTGAGTTCTTTTTTAAGCCATTTCATATATTTTCTTTTTGTTGGAATATATTACCAGAGAATTATTGTGCTCCTTTGGAGGTGTCATGCCTCCTTGCTTTTTTCAGGCTTTTTTTCAGTGTTAGTATCTGGCATCTGTTGTAACTATTACTTCTCCCAATTTTGTGGATTAGTGTTTTGGGAAAGAAATTTTTCCTTAACATGTTTCTATAGTGTTGTTTGGGTAAGATACTTTGAACTTGATTTTGGGTGAGTAGTGTAATCACTGTATGATTTATTCAGATGTATCAGTATCAGTGGTGGCTGAGAGTTCCTCAGTTGCTTAGGTTGTGGTGAGGCTTTACTGGGATGTGCCAGTTCTCAGGTACTAGTGTGGCTGTTTAGACATGCCAGTCCTCAAGTCCCTGGACAGTGTACATGAATGTCAATAATAGTGGGCCTGGGAGGACAGATTCTTGTGCCTGCACGTGACTTGCTTGGGTGCCAACAAAGACAACAGTGGGCCAGATAGGCAGTAGGTTCTAGAACCCCTGAGTGGTATGTGTGGCACTTGGGCTCCCAAGGAGCATGCACAGAGATATCATGCAAATTTTATTTTTACTTCAGTGTTTGCTACATATATCAGCAAATGCTATACATTTATGGGGATTTGTGATTAAAACAAGAAGGTTAAAAAGAAACTATCTCACCTTCTTGCTGTGAAACCTTGATTATCTTACTGCTCTTTTTAAAGCTTATTTTTTTTTAGGGTAAGACCTATGCCTGGATAGTGGCAAACATGCACTAAAGCATTTTTTAAAAAATACAAATGTAACATCTGGTATAGAATTCTGTCTTAGTATATGAATTGTATAGAATAAATAATATGAAAACCTTAATAAAAGAATGAACTAGCAAAATAATTTTTTTGTAATGAAGACTGATAAAGTGCAAGGTATTCTTACTTTATCAGCGTGTTTGCTGGTAGCATTTTAGAACTTCACAGTAGAGTTTAAAAGGCTACACAGTCTTAGAACTCTGATGACAGATTTAAGATAAAATCATTTTGTCACTACAAGGTGTGAACACTTAAAAAATCTTGTTATACTTCATTTTCCTCATATTTGAAATAGAGACAATAAATGTATGTATATAAGAGAGACTTGTTACAAGGATTAACTAATATAAAGCATGTAAAGCACATAACACCATTCTTCGGTTATTGTAGTCACCAAATTAATGTTAGCAGAGTCTCCCAACTCTGTAGTCTGGGACAGCAATATTCAAATTAGCTATGTGTATTTCTTGAAGTACATGAAGATTTTCCATAGTTTCAAATTAGGCACACAGTTTCAAGTCAGGTGACCAGAGACATCCTTGTTTGCCCCATAGAGTCCTGATTAATGCCTACTGTTACTGATGTGTTATTAGTATCACCCCTTTTTATGCATTTCGATGGTAGGTAGTATGGTCATCCCAGTTTCAAAAGAAGAGCACCCAAATTCTCATGTTTTATATTGACTTTTTCCAAAAATTATTTTTCTAAAAAAGTCCTATTTCTAAAAATCGTTTTTCTAAAATTGGTCAAAGACATAGCAATTATTCTATCTCGTATTGCTTTATACAAATATACCCTTATTTTAAGGGTATGTTTTAAATCTAAATCTTGGAAAGAGAAATCTGAGATAGTTAAGCAAAGAGAGTATCAATAGGTGTTTCACCCAGACATCTTACCTGTCCAGCTTCCTGGTCTTTCTCAGAGATGGATTTAGAAGTGACATATTTTCATGGGGATCTATATTAAAATGTTTATTTTACTTGAAAAATAAAGTCATACCTTATATAATTGAAAATAAGTTGTATTGGTTTAATAATGAGGACTGGTTTTACCTATTATATTTATAGTAAACATTTGATAATTTTAATGAGCTAAATCTACAATGACATACTTTTTAAGACTATAGATTTAAGTTGTGAGTTAAGTAATTTTTTAATGTTCACTACGATGAAATGTGGATTTAAAATTAACAAACTTTTGACATTCACAACCCTATCTAAACATATTCTATTAATATGACAGTTCGAGTTAGAAGTATAATTAGTAGTTATTTGGTATATCTTGTTAAAGTTTCCCCCACTTTTGGTATATTTCCCAGAAATTGGGAAAGTGAATGATTCACAATGACTGAGTAAGAAATTCTTTTATGAGTCAGATGGTTTTTATTTTGCTTAAAAAAAAAACTGCATCGTCCATGGTAAATCATTAAAAATATATTTTGTTGAATGTTCAGTATGTGATTTGTTACATGTAACTCTATAAACGTTCAATAAATTAACATTGCTATAAGAAACTTCTTCCATTTTCATCAACTTATTATGAAAATCATTTTCTTATTGCTTACATATATAAATATAGAAAAATTGTTCTTGCAATAAATAACATGTATTCACAAATCCATAAACAAATAAAAAAAGTCACATCTTTTTCTTATGGGTTAAATTTACAATAAAAATTCATTGTGCATGTTTAATATTTTTCAAAAGTTATAATATAAACTTGTATAATTCATTGACTTTATATTAATAGTAATCACAATATTTCATTTAGAAGATTTAATATATTATTGCAATACCCTGAAAATAAATCATTTTAAACTGCTTAAATTATGAAGAAAACTTCAGATGTGTATGTAGGGCAAAGCTTGAAGATCATTGATCTGTAGAATCTATTTCTGCCCTTCTCCATTTTTCCCAATATTTCTTCCTAACAAAATACAGATATTATTATTATTTTATTATTAATTTATTTTTATTGTGCATACATACTTAAGGGATACAACAATGCTTTCATATACATAGTGAAGTAATTACCACAGTCAAGCAAATTAGCCTATCCATCATCTCATATAATATGAAATCTCTCGGGTGTTGTTTCTATTTTTTATTTGTTTTTTTTCACCTCTACAATACTTTATTATTAGAAACATATGAAATATGGCAAAAAGCAAGCATTTGACAGAGCTTAATAATGAGTATGTAAATGTCCATTATGTTAATTCTTTTAACCTTTTCTATATGTTTGCAATATTTCACTGGCATTTTTAAAGAGTAGACACAGAACAGACAGGAATTAGTACGATTGGTGGAAATGAGGAAAAAGAAAGAGGGGAGTTGAAAATGACTGAGATTTCAGACCTGGGTTTATTAGAGAATAGCAGCACCTTTAAGAGTTGCAACTGTTGGATAAAAGTCGGGAATGAGTCAGATGGTGACAGTACCACTTTTGGATGCATGATAGTTAAAATTCTGGCTGGATTTCATCTAGAAATGCCAGAAACTCAATGGAATGCTCATTCTAACATCATCAGTTTTTTTTGGGGGGGGGAGAAGTAGCAGGATATGATTTAAGGGCATCACCTTCAGTTTTTCCCCAAACTCTTGTAAATAGAATTTAGAAGCAGAAAAATAATAGGAAGTTCTTGGAAATGCAGTATTAATGAAGGGACTTGTCATTTGACTCAAAATTGATACCTGGTTGCCTTAAAAACCTAGAAGGTAAAAAGCCTTCACATTTGAAGGTGAAGCCTTGAAGAATGAGCCACTGGAGGGCCATGCCCTTTTGGGTCCACAGAGCAGGACTATCTTGGGCCAGGACAAAAGTGGCCTGCACACACAGTGTGCAGGTATTTAAAGAACATAAAGTATTTCTAATTCATGCTTGAGGTTTTTATTTGTAAAAGTGTATATAAATTTTATAATTATAATACCTAGAGAATCTACAAGGAAAGTTACCAACTCTTCAGCATAACAGTTATAATTTCCCCAGTTCTATATGGATTGTTTTAAAATTTATCTGTCATTGTATTCTAATGCACATGCCAGGCAGCCTCTTAAATATGGTCTAGTTTTGCCTTACTGATCATTCTTAAAATGCTCTTTGTTTGCATCTTGCTCTGTCCAAAGCCTCTTTTCATTAGAATGTAGCCCAAACTTTACCTTCTCAGCAAACCCTGTTTCTGCTGCTTTCTCCTCTGAGTCATTCATCTTATCCTCAAATACCTTGCATGCTTGTCTATTTCACTTGTACATACACATTGAATCTATGGTTACACTTTGATATCTAAGTTGCCTCTCTCCCCTCCCCTACTTCACAAGTACATCATGTTCCAACTGTGTGGCGATATTTCCTAATTCTCTAATATCAAGCACTAATTTTTTCCGTCTAAAATGCTCTATCTGCTTTCCAATTCTCTGGCTTTCAGAATTTCCATTCATCCATTAAGATCTAGCACAAATACTACCTCTTTTGGGAAGACTTCCCAGATTCTCTGAGCTTTACTGAGTACCACTTTTGTGATTTCATTGAGTGAACTTACATTCATATCACTTACCAGATCTTGTATCTATTCATTTATAGTATGTGTTTGCCTATTATAATTCCATTCTTAATTGTTTGGGGAAATCTTATGTCTCTGATTGTTGAGTGTAGTTTGAATTGTATAGCAAAAACTCAATGAATATATATTGAATTAGTATCTCACAGATAAATAGTAATTAAATTAATAAAAGTTTTTGCCATGCATTTGTCTCAGGTATATTAACTCAGGAAATAGGAAGAACAGAAATGTCAACTTTGTCTAATGGGCATATATAGAAACCTAAAACTGTAAAATATACAGATCTTCTACAAAGTTGTCTCACTAATTTTGAATAATTCTGAAACACACAGCCGTATCATGTTACTACATTGCAATTAATTAAGGAAAAATAACCAGAAGAAAATTTGTCTTAAAATTTTAAAAAGTTTTAACTGAGGAATAAAAATCTTAATGTACGTTAGAGAATATCTGTAAGTAATTAATAATAAAAAAAATCTATGGATAAAACTAAAGCAATACTTAGGGGGAAATTTAAAGCATTAAATACTTGTTTTAGAAAAGAAGAAAGTTTGAAATTAGTGAGCCAAGTATCTCACCCAAGGTGTTAAAATTAAAAAGAAAAATAGAAAAAAAGGAATATATGATCTGAAATTAATGAAGTAGAAAGCATAATATAAGCAGTAAAGCCCATCTCTTCCTCCCCACTGAAGATTTACAACCGTTCTTGAATGACAGATTTTTTTTAAAAAGTAAAGGCAGAAATTTTTTAAAAAACGTATTACAAATGAAGGGAAAAACTAACTATGTGTAGACTCTGAAAAGATAAGGGACATTGCCAACACTTTGTGTCAATACATTTGAAATCTTAGATAAAATATATATATATTTCTGGGAAAAGATAACTACTAAAAGTGATTCAAAAAATGAATATCTGAATGGTCTTTTAAATAAAATAGCCTATAAAGAAATTAAATTAAATTAAGCCTTTAAAGAAATTAACTTAAATAAATTAGCCTTTAGAGAAATGAATAATCTCCCAAAACAAACTCAAGAACAAATTTGATTTTACAAGAGGGTTCCACCAAAACTTCAAGAAAAAATAATTCTGAATCCATCTAAGTTACTGCGAAGTTCATAATTTTGTTCTTCTTTATGGTTGAGTAATATTCCATCATGTATATGTACCACATTTTTTTTTTGTCCAGTCTACTTTTGGTTCCATGTTTTTGCTGTTGTGAAACATGCATGTGCAAGGCATGTTTTTCATAAAGTAATTTGAGTTTCTCTAGGTATAGTCCCAGAAGGGGGATTACTGAGTCATGTAGAAGGTCAATTTTAAGATCTTTTAGGAATTACCATAGTGTTTTCCATAGAGTTTGTACTAGTTTACACTCCTACTAACAACCAGTGTAGAAGTGTTCCTTTTCCCCCCACATCCTCTTTATCATTTGTTGTTTTTTGAGCTATTGATGATGACCATCCTGATTGGAGACCAAAGTGAGGCCCAAACTTTACCAGTACAATGGCCATTTGTATATCTAATCCTGAATTGTACCCCCACATACTTAAGATAAAAAAATTTTTTAAAATCCTGACATTAAACAAACTTTTCCAGAAAAATGAAAGAGTGAATTTTGCCAAATATTTTAATAGTTGGTAAATGCAAGATAATGTACCTTTATAGAATTAATATCTCACAGGTAAGATATAGGTACACATATAGCACAGTGATGAAACAAACATTTGGGAGCATATCACCTCATTTACAATCTTAAAAAGTTCAAATACTGTTGCCACTGAGTAGCCCTTCTCTGTACTGTTCTGCTATCTTTCCCAGAGGTAAAAGTATCCTGACTGTTGCATTTTTTAACAATAAGTATACTTTAGATTTAGTAAAATGTATAGATTTTAATACACTTTGACAGGTAACTACATGTATGCATATAAGATAAAAATTACTTCCATTACATCGTATCCTCTTATCCCACCAAGGCAACCAATGTTCTCTACTTTTCTGATTTCTATCACCACAGGTTAGTTTTGTCTGTCCTGCCTTTTGTATCAGTAGACTTATACAGCATGTAATCATGTGTGAGTTTTTCTTTTGCAATTTATCCATGTTGTGTTAGCAGTTGATTCTTTTTTATTGCTGAGCAATAAGTATCCCGATGTATAAATATACCACAGTTTGTTCAACCATTTTCCTGTTAATGGAATCCCGGACTGTTTTCAGTTTGAAGTTGTAATGACTACAAACGATATGAAGAATCCTTCACACAGCTTTTTGTGGACATATTTTTGACATTATCTGTGTAAATAGTTTGACATAGAATTATTCTATCAATGGGTAGATGTATCTTCTATATAAGAAGTTGATAATTGTTTTCCAAGTCGTTGTACATTTTACACTCACACTAGAAATTTATGAGAGTTTCAGTTACTCTACATGCAGCAGAAATTTTGGAGATTATCAGTTTTCTTAATTTTAGCCACCCTAATGTGTAGCAAGTGGTATCTCATCAGGGTTTTATTTGCATTTCCCTGATAAATAATATATTTGAACAAATTTTCTTGTGTTTGAATGACTTAGAAAAGAGAGAATGACTGATAGAAAGTTTCAATGTTTTGAATATAAATTTAAAAATTAATCCTGAGTGTTTTTGATTTTACAAAGATGGCTTTCTAAATTTTCTGTAGCTTCATTTCTCTTTTAGAAATTCTAGGATTCTGAGTATTTCTCTTTTACAAATAAAGAAGACCCATAGAAATATATAAATAATTCAGGTCAAGATGTGAGGGAACACTTCACATGCTAACAAAAATGATGTTAATAAACTTTAAATTGTGCTTCTAGCATGACCTCCCAATCTTACTACCAAAAGTAATACATAGTGTTTCAGGGAGACTATAAAACTATAAATTTCAACAGAGTTTCCTAGCTTGCCTGAGAGTTTGACAACAGTACTGCATTAAGTGATGTGAAATATTTTGTAAACAACCAGAATGATATATAATAACCTATCTCCAAGGACAAATAGATGAATTATATTATAAATTTGCTTAAATTTAGTAGAGCTCATGTTTTTATTGGTCTCTTGAGACTAACAAGCCTTATATAAATTTAAAATGAATGGATTCATAAATTTCTAGCAACACACCAGAAAAAAAAAACATTAAATACTTGTTAGACTTTAACTCAAGGTGGAAAAAAAGAGAGAAAAGTTTAAAATAGTGCTTGCATGCTAAGTTGCAGAATAAAGTCAATATCAGAAAAAATAGTAAAAAAATCCTTTAAAACTCTACTTTATCTAAATACACTTTAAATAATTTAAGCATATGATAATATTAAATATAAAAATTTTAACTATATTTTAATGGTTTAATAATTTTGATTTAAAACAATATATGCCATTTTCATGATTTAATCACAGTGTGAAGAAAATTACATTAACATGTTCTATTTTATTTATTAATGTTTTACTTTATGGAAAGCATGTTTATTTTTTCTTAAAAGTTATTAATTTTTCTAAAATTGCTAATTTGATTATATTGGTGAAATTAGTATCATTGTTTCTACAAAACATGTAGGTAAGATTTAAATGTATGTCTAAACTAAATTTTTTAAATGTACTTTTATTAAAAAGTTTGACTATTTAAACTTTTTGTCATGTTGAAATTGATTAAACTATTCCAACACTAATTGGATACAAATTTTGTACAATAAAAAGTAGCCATTGGGTAGTAAATTTTAAAGTATGTATATTAGTTTTACATATTTATTGTTAATCTTCAGAAATTTGATAAGCATATAAATAACTGTATCATGATTCAGTCAGATATTGCTATGATAATGCTGCATAGTGAATAACCCAGAACTCAGTGGATTAAAAGAGTAAGTATTTCCATATTCACATGTCAGCAGGCAGGCTGTACTTTGGCATGTTTACGCTAGACTCCTGGCTCTGGGATTCAGGATTAAAGCGCCAGGCTCCAAGCCCCATAATGCAAGTATGTTTGTTCTAGGGTATAGACTGAAGGGATACTTGAATCTGGGGTAGGTCACTGCAGTAAAGAGGGTGCACTCTGCTCATCTCATATACACTAACCTCTCAATGGCCAAAGTCAGGCACAAGGTCAAGTCTAAGTCAGGGGATGAGAAAATACATCTTACTCACCAAGAAGACATGGCAAGTATATGAAATAAAATGCTACAGCAAAGCCGTGAAGAATTGGGATCAATAATGCAGTCTGCCACTGTGGATATGAAACTCTGCTAACAGGCTTGCATAGGATAGTTCTCAGTTTATTACTGCTCGATGATAGAAGTTAGTAACTTCATTTAAGAGTTGGATATACTGATAGTTCAGATTCTAGTAAAGTCAACAGTTGCAAAGAAATATAAATATGTGTAAAGAATAATGGATTTGGCTTTTGTCTATAAAGGGGATAAAGAGGGCAAATTAAATGATTGGTATACTAGACTGTAAAAGAAAATGGATTCAGACAAACTAAGTCTCTAAATAAAATTAAGTATCTCTGAGGTAATGTGAACCATATTGGTCTTGGTTTATAGTACCTGCAATCATGAGTTAAAAATAATAAAAGGTCACTCATAAGTGAGTCCTGAACATTTATTCCAATACTACAAGAGAGGGATTGGTAGTAGTGGGACACTGCTGGGGAGGAGGAAGAGGTGGGTGGTGCACAGGAAGGCATGTAACATTATGAAGGGTATTGACCCTAAACCTGGGAAAGTGAGGCCCAGTAGGGGACCCAAACTTCAACATGCTTATGTATCTAATCCTGACTTGTACCCCACATCTTTATAATAAAATAAAGTAAAAATAAATAAATAAATAAATAGAAAAAAATAATGAAGATATTTAATTTGGGCAAGGTAAGCTCAGTGTATGTTGTTTTATGTTTTTTTTAATGTTTTCGTTTTTTTTTTCACCACAACTGGTATCATTGCTTCCTTCTCTCACCCTTCAGGCACCCCACTGTGGCCTGCCCTAGGGTGACTCATCTTCCCTTATTAATTCCCTTAATCCTGACTACATTTTCACACATGATATCCTTATTTAATTCCTTATAATTCTTTGGCTGGTGACATCCGTTTCCTGCCAAGACATTGACTGGTACATATCTTTCTGTTTTGTTTACTTTTAGTGTTGCACATTTTGATGTTTAAGTTTTACTCTACATCCATTATTGCTAGATGTTTAGAGTGGAGGGGAAACCTTAAAGTGTAATCTTATGATGTTAATCCATTAAGTTTTAAAAGCTTTATATTTTCAGTGATAATTCTGGAAACAATATATATGTCATTGAAAGCTTCTCTGTGATTTACATTTTTCATTTTGACATTAAGAGAAAGTTGTTCTGAGGTTGAAATGGAAAGAAACTTATCACAAATCTGTGTTTTTTTTTTTTCAGAATAAACCAGCAAAACCCCCACCAACATCTTTGCAATGTAGGATCTTTTGATGAATGTTTTACTTGCCTTACTCCTTCTTTTTTGCCTCTCCACCATCTTGCTTCTCTAGCACAAAACTATATCTGATAAGAGAACCCAGGGAAATATTTCTGAACCTGAAGAAAAAGTGAGATCACATTTAGTGCTGCAGCTTCAGGCATTTTGTGATGAGTCTTAGACTTAAAGCCAGCACTGATCTTATGTTTTTAGTGTCTGTGGTGAAAGGAAACGTTTCTGCATTTCCTGGAAGTTGCTTTTATAATCCTTTACTTCTTTGCCTTGAAGGGAGATAGAAAGAAATCCTTAAGATAAAGAGAATATTTTTCTAGATCATTATTATATATCAGTCAGAAACATGAAGGACTAATGAACAATTCATAATTTTGTCAGATTAATACAATGGAAAGTGAATAAATTCATACTTAGATAAACCTGGGTTCTAATCCAACTTGAACAAGCTATTCAACCTTTCTTTGTTTCTTACAACTAATACTGACTTTCCCCCATTAGGTCATGTCATTTAGAAAATAATTCTAAGGAGCATTTTGTCTAAACCTCTTATTTGCAGAGGAATTTTATTAAACTAAAGGGAATAGAGCTTAAGAATTCCCTGTATCCTGATTCCCTTAAAAATTCCTTGTATCCTTTCCTCATTCCAACTACCTAGTAACCTTGAGCAAGGGACAAACTTGCATTCAGTTTCTTCATTTACAGTGGAGAAGAGACACTCAGTAAATATTAGTATTACTATTTTTGCTATTATTAGAGAGTGGTGTAAGGATTAATGCTACTGAAACAGGGTGAGGACAGAGAATAATATCTCAATAAATAGTACTGAAAACAATTCATGCATAAAGTAATTCCAAGAAGAACTATTATTTATACAATTTTTTATTTTACAGATGTGGTGTGTCTCCCTCCCCTGGCAGATTCCCACTACTAGGAAATAAGACAATATTATTTTTCACCTTAGTGTAATTATTTTTTTCTCCTTTAAGATTCCATCTTGTTACTCTAAAATTAAGTTCACCTGGATAAAACACCTACAAGGCAGTGATTTGCCTAGCTCCCCAAATATCTAAAGACAAACCGTGCCAGAGAATCAATGAGAGAAGGAAATGTCACTTTACCTTAGTAAATACTTGCCTTCTTATGTTCGTTCTTTAGTGTTCTAGATAATAGAATGATAATATTTATCTACCTTATAAACATGTAGACAAAACAAATTAACTTATTTCCTCTTAGAAATACATATTAAAATATAAGATTTTATAATTATTTATTGCACAAAAAAATCAATCTCTTCTGCTGCAAACAGACAAAAAGATTTTCCTTAGTCTCTTGACAGTGATTTTGGGTTTTTCATAAATTTTGAAAGCCTATGAATAAAGAAAAGGGTGTAATCCAGCAGTGAGTAGGAAGTTTATGATGAAGGATGACACATGAGTGAGTGTCAGCAAGTATCAAGAACATTCAGGCAGAGATAAAGGAAGACATTGTGTGGGAGGAGCTGGCACAGCCGTCTTAAAGTGCCAGAGATAGTCTGTCTTGGTGTCAACCAAAGTCCTGGATTTTGCCATATAGTTTTCATATGTTAATCTTGATTAAAATTCACTGGAGATTTTAATTTTAGAATATTCTTCAAAAAAAAATTGGAATCTTCCCCTTTTAAGTGGAAAGGCTTTAGTACTGCTGTGACTAATAACAAAACAGCAGCCAAAAAACCAAAAAAACAAAACAAAACAAACCACACACACACTCACATAATAATTAATTAACAATTAATAATATTATCAGCTTGATACATTACCCCTTGTGCCAGGGCCTAGTCATCTCACTGAATATCATCACAAACTTGTAGGAAAGACATTACTATCATTATTTTGTCCCAATCAGTATGTGGAAATGGAGGGTCATAAAAGTTAAGAAATCTTGCCATGATCACACAGATAGAGAGAATAAAACTAGATTTTAAAGTCAGATCTGCCTCCTTTCAAAGTGGAATTTTTAACCACTCTGCAATGTCATACACAACTGATTTTTAGTATTTATTTATTTATTTATCAATTTATTTATGAGTGGGAGGGCTCACTGTTGCCCAGTCTAGAGCACAGTGGCACAAATCACGGCTCAGTTGCAGCCTCAACCTCCTGGGTTCAGTTTGTTCTTCCTCCTCAGCCTCCTAAGTTGCTGGGACCATAGACATGTGCTACCATGCCCAGCTAATTTTTTCTTTAATTTTCTGTAGAGATGAGGACTCACTATGTTGCTCAGGCTGGTTTTGAACTTCTGGGTTCAAATTATCCTCCTGCCTGGGCCTCCCAAAGTGCTGGGATTACTGTGTGAGTCACTGCATACGGCCTAGTTTCCATTTATTTATAAAACAATAATTTTATGTTACAGCATGGCTCTTTTGATGGATTTGTGTAAGCATTCTGGATTATCTATCTGCAATAAGAAGAAAGGATATGAAACTCATGAACTATGTTGACTTTAATTGCTACTCACTGGAAACCCACCAAAAAAGCCAAGTTGCACAAGAACTAATTTCTACACTATAGAATATTGACTAAAAATTATTACAAACATTTCTCTTTAGTAATAGACAAGTTACAGTTCTTTTGATGATAACGTAGTAGTCCCTTTTTTACTCTTTTCTTTCTCATTTTCTTCCTAGTCCCCAATACACTGATTTTTATCATTTTCTTTTAGATTTTCATTTCCAAAATATTTGTCAGTGAGTTTACTTGATGTAGAGAGCCAAACTTATAGTGGCAAGATATTCAGTTCAGAGTCCTAAATATGTCAAGTACATATAAAAATATATGTGATGAGTGAGTTTTCATAAATATCTATGATGTCTTTATTATCAGTCTCAGAAATTCTTCTTAGTTTGTAGGAACAGTTAAAATATAGAAAAAAACAAATAAGTTAATGCACATCTCACTTATCTTATAATCTATAAATAAAGATTATAAATACTGATTTATTCGCAACTGAAATTTTAAGCCTAACAGAACAGCTTTTACTTGATACCTTTCAATTTTACATTTTAATATTCAATAAGATCATTATTCCCATAACTTTGTGTGCAAAATAACTTCCTTTTTAAAGAACTGTCCTTAATAAATATTCAAATATTTGGATAATGTCAGATTTTTGCAAACCTAAAATGAGCTTTAATTAATTGAGAAAATTTAGTTTTGAAACTGCCTCAGAGTGCAAGTAAAATAAAAAGTGAAATACATTTGAATAGCAGTATGTAAGACTGCTCTTAAAATATCAATCTTTAATCTAAAAGTCACATGTTGAAGCTATGTTTTTATGGATCTTGAAGATCCTAAAACTCTATCAGGTGAAAAGAGAAAAGGAATTATATAAATAACACAACCCATACTGTATTTTTCATATACTTGTCTCCATTCATAGAAAAAGCTTAGTTAGAGCTTTTAGGAATCACCACACTGCTTTCCACAGAGGATAGCACTAGTTTACACTCCCACCAACAGTGTAGAAGTGTTCCCTTTTCACCACACCCTCTCCAGCAGCTGTTATTTTTGAGTTGTTGATAATTGCCATTTTGACTGGAGTTAGGTGGTATCTCAGTGTGGTTTTGATTTGCATCTCCCTGATGATTAGTGAGATTGAGCATTTCTTCATGTGTTTGTTGGCTGCTCGGATGTCTTCTTTTGTGAAGTGTCTGTTCATATCTTTTGCCCATTTTATAATGGGGTTGTTTGTTTTTTTCTTTTCAGCACGTCTGAGTTCCTTGTAGACGACCTTCCATATGACCCCGCAATCTCCCTACTGGGAATATACCCTGAAGACCTCAAATCACTCTATAAAAAAGATACCTGCACATGTATTTTATCGCAGCGTTGTTCACAATAGCTAGAACCTGGAAACAACCATGCTGCCCATCAAAAGAGGACTGGATTAAAAAAATGTGGTACATATATACGATGGAATACTACGCAGCCATAAAAAAGAACAAAATCATGAATTTCGCAGCAACCTGGATGGGACTAGAGTCTATAATACTGAGTGACCTCTCACAGAAACAAAGATCCGAGTATCACATGTTCTCACTCATATAATGGACTTTAAGCATCCAATGTAATACTATAAGAAAATGACTGACGGTACTGGGAAACTATGGGGGGGGGGAATGGGATTAACAGTCGCAAATATCTGTCTGGGGATGGGGAAACACCTCTTATCAACAGGGTGCCTGAATGAAACGTAATTGTACACCTAACCCTTAACTGTACCCCACAAAATCATAATAAAAAATATTAATTAAAAAAAAAGACTTTACTAAGGCTTAGACAATTGAAGGGACATTGTACCCACGAGACTAAGCTAAGTTAGAGTTTTGTAAAGTCGTTTTCAATTACATAGGTTAATTTTCAATGATTTAGTTCAATGGCTTTTTGTATTGAGCTAATGCCTTTCCTCCCACACGACCAATCATATTTTTGAATCTAGAAATATTATTATGAGATGAAAACAGTAAGAAACATAAGGCAAAACAAAGCAAAATAAACCAGCAGTACCCTCAAGTCTTCTCCCTCAAATCCCTGCAATACAGAAAACAAATATCTCCAAATATTTTTTTTCCCTTTCTTGTGGAAATCTGTCCTCAGAGAATAAACAGTCTTTAAGGGTATTTAACATGTTCTGGTTTTGTTTGCCTAAATCAACTCAAATACTTTCTATAGCAGTGGCTATCAAATTGTCTCTGTGTTAGATAATATTAGGTCCTTTCATACTGTGCATTCCTGGGCTGCAAACCAAGACTCTTTATTTCAGTGATTCTGTCATGGGCCCTAAGAAACTTTATTTTGAATAAACATTTCATGTGTTTCCAGAAAAAAATAATCCATAGAAAAGGTATTGAGAAACAATACTTTACAAATACAGATTTGCCAGCTCATATGAAAAGTCAGATTACTTTGGTGTATAGTAGTGCTATCAAAATATAATTTGAGTTAAATACATACTAGAGTACTCTTATACCTATACGTTATATTTTAATAGCAACTTGTCATGTTTTTAGGATAATTGATTAATTTCTGAGTAGTCAGTGCAGTTAAAAAATTAAACTGTTTGCCTATTAATGAACAATCTCTATAAACTCTAAATAATATATATTTTTCTAATATTGTTTATGGCTACTTTGCTATATGTAAAACCATTTCTGTGGGTTAAACAAAACTTTGTAAGAAGCATGAATGCAACATTATTCATTAATTAAAGTATTTCAAAAGAAAAAAAAAAGCTTAGTTACTTGCTAAAAGTGAGGATTGAATGTACCAGCTCCCAAAATGACGTATTTTAATGACTGTTTTGCCCAAAAATTCTAGGAAAATTATATCCATTTTTTATAATCATAATTCATGAATGTAAACAAGGATGTAAACTATACTCACCTAAAATTGGTTGCTGGTTGCCTAGTGATGCAGGTAGAGGGAGAATGAACAGTTTATTGGCACAAGGAAAATTTTGGACAATGGAGATATTGAAATGATGGTAATAGCTTCAGTGTGTGTGTGGGGGGCTGGGTGTATAAACATAATTTATATGCAATATCCTGTACAGATTTAAAATAAATAAATAAATCCATCCCATGGGGAAATTCTTGATCATGTGGTAGAAAAGGTGGTGAATAGATGCTTCACACAGCAGGCATAGGGCAGAAAATACTCAGGCATATTCTGCGTACTGAGTTTTGAGGTCCAGCTGCCTAGAACGTTAACCAGTTTGATAACATAGTCCTCCATTGGTTTCCTTCTTTCCTTTTAACATTCTTTTCTATATGCTCCTCCTGCTTCCTGGGATCACTTTCTATAATACGTCACATACACGTAAGCCTGTTTTTCTGAGGGTCTGCTCCTGTGTTGAATGAGAATTTACAAACTCGCAGCCTACTTTAGTGGAAAGTGAAACCAAGATGTGTCTTGTGCATTTCATTTAGGGATATTAGTTTGCAGTTTTATTTCCCCAAGGCCAAAACAAATGGGTACTATGTGTCTTTTCAACCAAATTAGAAAAAAAAATTATTCAGCAAAACTTTGACTTGGTTTGTTATTGAGGCGTTGTTTTAAAGTGATAAAGGATGTTTTAAAGTGATAAACGATGTTTTTCTTCTGTAGTTTGAGCCTTAGAGCTGGACAGTGGAGTCACTGGTGTGCTGGAGTCTGCTCATATAAGCTCCTCAGATCTGAATATGTAGATCTTTTCCAAACTTTGTGTTCAGTGACATCTATGGCAGCTTGAAATTGGAAAAGATGGGAATATTTGCACTGTGGAAATTCACAAATGTTACAAATCAGGGCTTTCCTCTCTCACCTCTCGTGAGTTTACCTGGTGAGATTATCAATGGTATAATCAATTTAGAAGGCAAATGTCACACAGCGGCAACCACTATCAGTTTGCTTCTTTTAACTGGTGAATCAATGGGGTATCTGTATAGATTAATCATAGTTGAGAGGTAAAAGGGAATGAAGATCTCCTTTAAAACTCTCTCACTTTGCATATGAATTCATGAATATCTAAATAGGTTAGATGATTTACTTAGCATCACACAATTAGTTGCAGCGTTTGGGCCAAAATTAATGCCTTGACTCTTAGTTACATTGTCGGAAAACAAGTTTCTAATTATCCAAAATTATAAGGCACCCCCAAAGCTGTATGGCCTCAACTTGATGTTAGGGTCCCAACCAAAGTCTTAAACGTATTTGGGGCCCAAACCCATACTCATGACATTCATTATGGCAAATCTTCACAGGCAAGCCTGTGGAGATTTTGTTTGTTTGTTTCACTGGCAATTTTAAGTGTACTGAGAGTTGAAGAGTCTCAGGTTAACTTTCTGTAAGCACTAATATGCATATACAGGCTCTAGTAAAAATTGCAGTGCTGCTCCAGATATGTTTCTTTAATTTCGTTATTTTTAAGCTCATGCTATATACTAGATCTAATTATAAAAGACAGCTGTGAAATAGAGCTGATCTTTGAATACCATGATGGTTAAATAAATTATATAAAATATATAATGATATAAAATATTTAATATTAGAAAGTCACATTTGTTAATATGCTTAAAGGCAAAATACAAATGAAATAGTCTCAGAATCTTGGACTTAACAGATCTAAAAAATTTTTGAGAAAATTTGGAGTATAACTTTAGCAGTGATCTGCAAAATAGATATTCATTAAATTTAATTGAACCCCAGAGGGCATTCCAAAATTTACTGTAGCAGATTCGTTGGTACGTTCTAGTGTGTCTACATGTTTATAGATTATGGGGAAAGTTTGCAGTGTGAATTGAGAATGCTAATTCCTATAATAGGGTTATAGAAAGAACATCAGTTAGTTGGGAGAAAGCTTCAATGAAGCAAGATAAGCCCAAGAATGCTGCAGGCATGACTCACAGTGAAACACAAGTGAGCAATATATAAAAGCAGCAAAGAATTGAAAGGATAGATTAATTTTATATTTCAACACAAAAGGTTGCCTAGGATTTTTTCCTGTTCAAAGGGAGAAATATGACCTTCTATCCTAGCTCATAAACAAATCTACACAACATTTTTCAGCATGTCTACTCTTTCCTACATTGCTGAAATAAAATATATCCCCCAGCCTCAGGAGAGCACAGGAAGCTTAGGCCTGACACATACCCAAATCCCTCTTTGACCATTTGAGAAGGATCTAAGATCACCAAATTCTACTCCTGTTACTGCAGCAATGTTCAAAAGCCAATTAATAAAAAAAAGACTAAAACCCAACTAAAATAATTTTTTTAAGAAGAAAAAAATGAAAGGCATACTGAGTAAGATATGGGCACAGAGGGGGTTTTCATGCTGCAGGTGTGCTTGAGAAACTGGGAGGCAGGAAGTAGAAATATAAGCATGCTGGGTGAACTGGTGAATTCACTACTTTGAATGTCAGGCCACTGAATCCTTTGCCGTAATACGTCCTTTTATAACGAATTGGATCATCAGAGAAATATGCTATCCTAATGACCTTTATGCTCTCACTGACTTTTAGAGATGTACTGGCATATCATCATCAGAAAGAAGAAACCCTCATGTGATAAGGCATAAGATAATGTTTTGGGGCAAGAACTTTGGAGTCAGAAATACCTGAATTCTAATGTGGTTGACATTTTGCAAGTTGTGACATCTTGGGCAAGTTTGGTGACTTGGAACTTGTCTATGTCCTAGTTTCTTCATGGATAAGACTGGATTCATAACACTAATTGCCTTTGTAAGGTTATTTGTCAGGATTGTATGAATTAATGGATATAAAGTTGTTGGCACAGGACCTTGCACGTACTAAGCCACCTGTATATTAGCTCTTGCTACTATCTGTTCTGTTGGTGGTAGGAAGAGATGGTACTGGGAAGAGTTCTGACATCCTGGTTCTGCTAGTAACATTGTCAAGTTATCAAGGCAATGATCCTCTCTGGGCCTGAAGTTTCTCATCTGCATAATGAAGGATTAATTGACTATAGCCCATATGACAAATAATAAGGATGTATTTAATAAATAGTATAGTAATAACTAACATTTGTTGAGGACAATGTTAAGCACTTTACATAAACCGACTCAATTGTTATAACCCTCTGAGATTAAGGACTGTTTTTCATGCCCATGTTATAGATGAAGAAATTAAGACATAGAACAATTAAGTAACTTGACACACAGTTACTAGTGGCAGAGTTGGGATTAAGTGTGTTAAAGAGTAGTATTTAGAATATCCCATTTTTTGGTAAAATAAACTATTATACATTTATATATGCCATCTTACATCACATAACAATGTTTCATTCAACAATACTAAATAGATAACTGTAGTCCCATAAGATTATAATGAAACTAAAAAATTCTTATTACCTAGTGACCTTGTAGTCATTGTCATGTCACAGTGAAATGCATTACTCATGTGTTTCTGATGATTCTGGTAGAAACAAACTTACTGTGCTGCAGTCATATAAAATATGACACATGCAATTATGTACAGTGAATAATACTTGGTAATGACAGTATATAGCTATGTTCCTGGTTTATGTATTTATGATATTATACTTTTCATTATTATTTTAGAGTATACTCTTTCTATATATATAAAAAGAAGTTAACTGTAGAACAATCTCAGGTAGCTCCTTGAGGAGGTATTCCAGAAGAAGGCATTGTTGTCATAGGAGATGACAGCTTCATGCATGTCATTGTTCCTGAAGACCTTTCAGTGGAACAGGATGTGAAAATGGAAGATGATAATATTGATAACTCTGATCCAGGAAAGGCCAAGACTAATGTGTATTGATGTCTTAATGTTTTAACAAAAAAAAGTTGTAAGAGAAAAAATTAAAATACAAAAAAGCTTATAGAATAAGGATATGAAGAAAATATTTTTGTGCCTCTGCATGATATGTTTGTATTTTTAAGCTGTGTTATTACAAAGGAGAAAAAGTAAAAAAAAATTAAGTTCATAAAGTAAAAAAGTTATAATAAGCTAAGGTCAATTTATTACTGAAGAAAGAAAAAAATGCATGTAGCCTATTTATAAAATCTACAGTGATGTACAGTAATGCCCTATGCCTTCATGTTTACTCAGCATCACTCATTGACCCACCCAGAGCAACTTCCAATCCTGCAAGTTCCACTTATGGTAAATGTCCTATACAGATGGACCATTTTTTAATCTTTTAATATCGTACTTTTACTATACTTTTTCTGTTTATATACAAAAATACTTACAATTTCGGTATAATTGTCTATAATACTCAGTATAATAATATGTAGATTTGCAGCCTAGGAGTAATAGGCTATACCATATAGCCTAAGTGTGTTGTAGACTATACCATCTAAGTTTGTGTAAGTTGTGTAACAATAACAAAAATCACCTAACAACACATTTTGTCAGAACATATCCCCATTGGTAAGTAATGTATGCCTGTGTATACACACACACACACACACACACACACACACACACACACACACACACACATATAGACACATGTATATATATATGTATACATATGTATGTGTATGTGAGACATACACATGTCATACACATAAGTATATAGAATGATTGGAGGGTGAAATATCTTTAAAGGATGAAACTAAGGATGACCTTACATTTATTTATGCTTACTGACTTTTCTAGTCTTTCTACAGTATAAATGTATTATTTGAATCATAAAACAATTTTATGCCAAAATAAACAGGTTGTATAGATGAACTTTTAGGTCCTTCCTGAAAATAATGTTCTATGATTTCACATATAAAACAAATAGAGAAGCAAGACAAGTTTCCTGTGAACGGATGTCCCCATTCTATGTGTCTTTGGGAGATTTCAAGGATGTACCTACTTGTAAATGTCACTGTTGCCCATGTGACTGTCATCAGGAGAACCACTGATTGGAAAGACTGCAACTCTATTGTGAACATTGCAATCTCAGGCTCACTCACCCACCTCAGTGATGGTTTCCAAAGCAGCAGTGGAGTGACAGGAAAGGGTTAGGGAGCAGTTCCCATGGTGTGTTTAGGAGAACCGTTATTCAGTGGCACACAAGTCCTTCCCATATGAATAGACAAGTATGCTTTTAAAGTACACTTTTAAAGCTTAGGAGGTCAAGAAACATTTTGAAGTAGGATTCTAAGGAAGAACAGGCTCCTTAGGTTACAAGTAAAGGAAGTGAATTCAGCTTTCCTGTGTCTTTCCTCTTGTCTAAAATGTGGAGAGTCAAAAAAGCAAGGAACAAGTATTGGCAGGCAATAACCATTTTAATGAAGGGAAGGAGTATGTGCTGGGAGAAGTAGGCTTGCTTCAGACGATCTAGATTTTGTATGAAGCATTTGAATGAAGTATTTGACAAATGTTTAAGGGTTAATAAATAATGACAGAAATGTAATCAATTCACTTTGTTTTACTTCTACCATGGTAAATGATTGTATGCATATTGGAAGAAAAGATTGAGTTTGGTATTCTCCTGGGCTCCCCTTCATTTTCACTTCTCAGCACAGCAGCAGAGTCCAAGTAGCCGATCATGGAAATCTTGCTTGCTTGAGAGAGACTGTGAATTCTCATCACAGCACAGCATCCTAACCCCAACAGAATTTAGAAAGAATAAATTTAAAATTATTTAAATGGATAATTAAAGAGTTGACAGAGAGAAAGCTCATTACTAGTAAAATGGGCTTGCTCTGTCAATGCTGCTGGTGATTATTTATTTCACAATTGAAGAGGCCCCAATATGGCAGTACCAGGGCCTCATCTTTTAGATAATAGCACTGAGGTCTCTGTCTCTGATTGTTAGCAGTTCTTTGGCATTGCCTAATGGAAATCACAGTTTCATGACATTTTGATCCACTATCAGGCTATCATTTATTTAATAAATATTTACGGATACTTATATGTCAATAACAAGTTTTTTCTGATAAAAGATCAGAGAAAAATAAGTGAGATTAATTTATCTCCAAAAATGGAGAACCATATTCTTCCCTCTCTCTAATTCTAAGGAACATTTCTGATTATTTGTGCCTTCCAAATTAAGCAATAAAGATAAAACAATTTTTTTCAGTCCTTGACTCTGATATAACACAGGAATCTCTAAGTTTCAACTTTTCTCAAGTATCCATTATTGTTTCAATGCCACTGTGATTTTCTTCTGACAAACTCTGAGAAATTCTCTGAATAAGTGAATGTCCCCAAAATAGGATGTTATACACTTGGTTCACAAAATAAGATTAATGAAACCATGTAGCTGGTGATGACAAGGTCATGCTGAGTAGTCATTGGAGATTAGATTGTAGCCATCTGTTTTCCATGTGATGTCTTAATAAACACATTGAGGTGTTATTACAGTCAGTCTCCTGGATGTTCGTAGATCAGGGCACTTGGGCACAAGGAGGAAATTGTTGATTTTCTTGAGTTACCACATGAAATGTTTGTGGCCTGCATTAAAACGGTGGTCCCATTTTAAGATTCTTGGTTTTTTTTCTGTTGGTTTGTTTTGTTTTTTATTGCAAGGAACATTTGGCGAAGAAGATCTGGGCATGGAAATATTCAAATGAAGAGGTTACTTAGAGAGAAAGTAGAGGTGAGAATTCAGAAAAAAAAATAAAAGAAAAAAGATACCTCCAATCTTTGGCAAGAAGGAATTTATGAGTAAAGAAAATGATAGTTATACATTATACTTAATAAGAATATGGTAATAATAAGGAATTCCTATGACTGCATTCTAGTTAAAACTGCCCATCCATATTTAACAAATATGTATAGTTGTATGTATAGACATACACAAAATACCAGCATATCATGTGTTTATCCAATAAATTTATGGTAACCTACTACATGCTAGTACAAATTTTCTCTAAGAAATATCTTATTACTCCACTGATATTTTTTATTCAGGAGAAATTTAACTTGTCATAGGAATATACACATATCATACAAAATGCAATGAGTTTGTCATATTCTGCTATTTAAAAATAGAGATAGTAATAACAACTCATGTATCTGAAAGTCACTTATCTAGAACATCACTTTATTAGTGAACACTGATGAAAAAACAGACTGAATTTACAAAAAAAGAAGACTAGCATGAGATAAAAGATAGACACTTGGGTTTAAGTTTATGGACCTTTTAAATGCACTCATAGAGGAATTCTTCAGCCCTTCATTCATCACACACACGCACACACACTCATATATGTATATATTTTCTACAGAAAACATGACAGCTTTGATTACCTACAAACTATATGGGAGCAAGCTCAGAAGAAAAGGAAAAGGCACAGTTTGTGTGGAGGAGAAAGTGAGAACAAACTGATGATAAAAAGGAGATAAAATTATTAAAATCACCATAATAAATAAAACATTAATCAATTTGATTCATAGAGTTTAGGGGCAATGTCCTTGCCTACTTCAGTAGTACTAAGGGTAATATTATTTTTCCAGTACTGTATTAAAATACATCTGCTTTAAATAATAAATTTGAACCACTCAAAATGGTTGTTAGGTTTACTTGTTTGGTAAAACAGGAACTATGTAATTATTTTAGAAGTATTTCCAACCAAAACTGTGAAAAAAAGTTAAAAGCTTACTCAAAAATTATTTGTGAAATTTTCTTGTTTAGGAAATCTCATCTCTGGCTATGCAAGACGATCATTAAAAACAAAATAGTAAGTTGTTTTTTGTAACCTGTTTTATTCTTTCAAATTAAATGACATTTAGACATCATGAATTCAGACATAATCTTGCAGCACACATCTTCTTACATTGAATAACTATATGCAGGTCCCACCCTGGAGTTAACTTTAATAAAGCCTATGCCTGCAAGGTCCTGGATTTGGAGATGCTACAGTTTCTCTCTCTCTCTCTCTCTCTCTCTCTCTCTCTCTCTCTCTCTCTCCATCTTTATTTATTTATTTTTTGGTGTATCATTTTTTAATTGTGATAAAATACACATAACATCTTATTTGCCATAGAAACCTTTTTAAGTGAAAAATTCAGTGGTATTAATCATATTTACAATGTTGTGCAACCATCAACAATCTTTGTTTCTGAAACAGCAACTCTGTAGCCATAAAGCAGAACTCCCAGTAAGTGTCTTTATCATGTAGAGGATGTTCCCTCTCTTCCTCAGTTTAAGATGTATTTTCTGAATCAATAGAACTGATCATGTTTTCCCCCTTTATGCTATTAATGTGATGTGTTTTAATTGAATTATCTTGCATTCTTAGAATAAGCCATCTTAATCAAGCAAAGTATATAATTCTTTTTTTTTTCTTGGCCATAAGAGAGAAGATAGACAAGTGGAAACTCATCAAACTGAAAAGCTTCTGCAAAGCAAAAGAAACCATCAACTGAGCAGGGAGACAGCTCAAAGAATGGGAAAAAATATTTGCCAACTGTATCTGACAAGGGGCTACATCTAAGATCTACACGGAACTCAAACTTGCCCAAAGAAAAAAACAAAAAAACAAACAAAACAACCTCATTGAAACGGTGAAAGACATGAGTAGGCACTTCTCAAAAGAAGATATGTGGGCAGCCAACAGTCAAATGAAAAAGTTCTCAGCCTCATTCATCATCAGAGAAATGCAAATCAAAACCACATTGAGCCACCACCTAACCCCAGTAAGAATGGCCATCATTAATAAAACAAGCAACAACAGATGCTGGCAAGGATGCGGAGAAAAAGGAACTCTTCTGCACTGCTGTTGGTAATGCGAACTAGTACAACCTCCTTGGAAGACAGTGTGGTGGCTTCTGAAAGAACTAGAAATTGACCTTCCATATAGCCCAGCAATTCCTCTATTGGGAATATACCCAGAGGAACTCAAGTCATTCTACCAAAAAGATACCTGCACACACATGTTTGCTTTTCACCAAAGGAAAAACATGGAATCAACCATGCTGCCCATCGAAGTTGGACTATATGAAAAAAATGTGGTACATATACACAATGGATTTTATGCAATCATAAAGAAGGACAAGCATATGGACTTCGCAGCAACTAGGATTGATTTAGAGTTGATAATACTCAGTGGTCTATCACAGAAATAAATAACAGAGTACCATATGTTCTCACTCATAAGCAGACCTTGAACAATTATCATAATAAGAAAGGGATCTGCAGTAGTGGGAAACTGCCAGGAGAGAAGGGGTGGGATTGGCAGTTGAGGGAAACTGCTTGAGGTGAGTGCATACCTCATCAACAAGAGTACCTGCATAATGAACATTTGTAAATTTAGAAGTTAAATATATATATATATGTTTGTCTGCTGTTTGTTTTTTTAAATGAGGTCCTTCCCTGCAACCCAGTAATCCCCCTTCTGGGAATATACCCAGAGGAACTCAAAACATTATATAAAAAAAGATACATGCAGCCGGGCTCGGTGGCTCAGCCTGTAATCCCGCGCCTTTGGGAGGCTGAGGTGAGTGGATTGCCTGAGCCCGTGGGTTCGAGACCTGCCTGGGCAGCGAGACCTCATCTCTACAATAAATCAAAATATCAGCCGGGCGTGGTAGCGCATGCCTGTAATTCTGGCTACTCGGAAGGCTGAGGCGGAAGGATTGCTGGAGCCCAGCAGGTCGAGGCTGTGGTGGCCGGAAGCGGCCTCTGCACTCCAGTCTGGACGACAGAGTGAGACTCCTACTCAAAAAAACAAAAAACAAAAAAACACACAACAAAAAAAGATACATGCACACACATGTTTATTGCAGCATTATTCACAATAGCAAAAACATCAAACCAACTGTGTTGCCCATTGAAAGTGGACTGGATTTTAAAAATGTGATACATATACATGATGGAATACTGCACAACCATAAAGAAGGAAAAAAATTATGGGCTTCGCTGCAACTTGGATGGATTTAGAGTCTATCATACTCAGTGATTTGTAACAGAAACAAAAAACTTAATTCCACATGTTCTTACTCATAAGCAGACACTGAACATTCATCATAGTACTGTAAGAAAGGGTTTAGAAGTAGCAGAACACTGCAAGGGAAGGGTGGGGGAAACATAACATCAATAAATGAACCTAATCTCAAATTGGGCAAAGTGAGGTCTAGCAGAAGGCCCAAATTTTACCTGTATGATGATCTCTTATTTACCTAATCCTGAGTTTTTCCTTGTCTTTAAAATGAATAAATAATAAATAAAGAATTGTAAATAAATAAATGGGCAAAAGACATGAATAGATACTTCTCAAAAGAAGACATGGAGATGCTACAATTTCATACCAAGTGGCCACTGACACTGACCATTTTCTGCTCTAAAAATTCATTTCAAATAGGTATAGGGCAAGGCAATTGAGAAGGAAAAATTGTACTTTATCATTCCCTGTATTAACAAATACTCTGTATCTCTTTTAAGTCATTTTGCTTTTAGCCACTTCACATATATGCACCTCCTTGTCATTTGTTGGTTTTTTTTCCCTCAATTTAATACATTTTAGCCTTTGCTCCAGTTTAATGCATTGTTCTTAGAATGCTCTAAGCCCCATTGCTTTAAAGAAGTATGGTACTGATGTGATTCATGTCCCAATAAGAAAATGCTGGTTTTTTGCAACATTTCTGAGCTTTGTCTTCCACATTTCTTTACAGTCAAGAAAACAGAATCTAAAGCATAAAGCTCATTTAGGGGATTGAGAGAATGAGGTCTTCACCCTGATGAACAGTTCACAACTATGAGTTACTGTTACACCTGGAAGGAAATGACCACTGTTCTAGCTTTTATAAACTCTAAAGTGTCCGTGTACCTTTTTGAAAAATCCCCAACCAAATTTTGGTGAAATATACTCATCTATTAGTCATGACACAGGTTAATTCAAGTGGTAAAAGGTAAAAACAAAACTAACCCAACTAACTTGGGGGAAAAAAGAGTAATGGGTGTCTCGAGGCTCTGAGAAAAGCTAGAAACAGATTTACACCTCCCAATCCTGCATATGATACAAAAACAATTTTAATATTTTGAATCTTTTTGTTCTGAATATTTGATAAGGCATAATAAACATTGGGAAGATGTGTGTGTGTGTGTGTGTGTGTGTGTGTGTGTGTGTGTGTGTTTGTGTTTCCTTTCTCTTTTTATTTTGCAGATATTTTGAAATAAACTAGCTTTCTTTGCTGTTTGCATTGTGCATGACTGATTCCTTGGAAAGATAAGTCCCAGATCCTTTGGGGAAATGGGTAGCAATATTTTCAGCATTTAGACAGAGTCTTCTACAAAGGCATTGGCAACTTCAGCTGAAAAATCTGACTTTTGTACTGAAGGTGGTGTTGACTATTAAGGTTCAAGAAATTGTCTCCAGTCTTTGCTAAGATTTCAGATTCTTCCGTTGATTATTTTTACTCTATTGAAACTGAGTACAAAATTATGGTACTTGGAGAGTATAATAATATTAATTCTTTTTGAAAAAAAAAACAGAAAGAGATCTAATATTATTAAAAATAGTTCTTAAATTCACAATGCCAAGAGCTATTTGTCATTATTCTTAATAAAATATTTTAACAAACAAAAATTATTGTGCTTTCTCATAGATAGTTCAAAGTACCTCATTTATAATATTGTATGAAATGATGCTCAGAGCAAACAAGTGAGAGAGGAACCAAAAATAAAATAAAATAAAATAACAATGGAATTTTTTAGAGGGCAGGTCCCTTGTAATACACTCACAATTTGTTCCTCCAGATCAAATGGTCAACTATTTTTATCTGGCAGTTTTGAGAAGGTAGTGTCATGATTTGCAAAGAAATGTCTTGAGAGTGGCAAGCAGGTGACTGGTTCTTCCACCATGACAATGCATCTGCCTATACCACAATGAGTGTTCAGCAGTTTTTTTTTTAAATAAAAAAATGGCATGGACCCTTTGCCCCATCTACCCTATTCATCCTGTTTTTCCCCAAGAGACTTATTTTTTTCCCCAGATGAGAAAAGTCCTCAAAAGGAAACATTTTGCCTTTGTGAGAGAGGTGAAATAAAAATGGCAGAAGCACTCAAAGGCATCAAAGCTGATGAGTTCAAAAACTGTTTTGAGCAGCGAAGAAAGTGACTCAATAGGTGTATTGCATCAAATGGAAAGTAGTTTGAAGGTGACAGAAGTTTAACCATATAAGAATAAATACACAAGTTTTTAATAAATAAATTCCATTTTGGGGGTGTTCCTCTGGTATTTATGAAGCAAAGATATAAATTCCTCAGCATCTCTAAAATCTGGAATAATTTTTTTGAAAGGTTGAAAATTTCCTGCTTGCTTTGATATTCTATGAAATAATTGTGGAGTCTTGATTACCAAAAAACTGTAATACATCTTGATTATTTTCATTGCAACAATTCAAAATTATATGGAGTTAAAAATTGTTTTTCTTACTACCTGTGTAGGTTATCTGACTAAATCTTTGTAATTTGGACCAACAAAAGATAGTTAACAAAGAAAAACAAGCAAGTATGATAGCATGAGTACTGTGCATGTAACACGTAGGATTACCCAGAGATGAGTAACTCAAAGGTTTGGTTGGAACTCAGGATCATATAGCTCTTAGTAAAGAAACAAACATTTTTAGAGAAACAACAAAACAAAGGAAAAGGACATTCCTCTAGGGGCAGCAGACTGCTGGAAGATAAATACATGAAAAACTCACATTTGATAAAGACTAGTTGATAAAGTTTGTTGTATAGTTTCCTCTGGTGCCATCTTCAGACTCACATTGATCTAAAGTTTTATCTCTGATGATAAACTTCTGTCTTTCCCGGTAAAAAGTAGAGAGGAAACACCTATGTAAATGCATGTCCTGCTCTTAGACAAAGAAGGGGAGTACAGAAGGATTTTTTTGTATCTGCTTCTTCACAGTTGTCCAAAATAATCCGTATGTTAAGGTAACATATTTTTGGGTGGCATATTGTGTCACCTTACATCCCACCCTTTGAAACTTCAAGAAGTTTCACATATTAAAGCCTGAGCCTGCGGGTTTGAGACCTGCCTGGGTAGGTGAGAACTCATCTCTACAATAAATCAAAAAATTAGCCGGGCATGGTAGCACACACCTGTAGTTCCAGCTACTTGGAAGGCTGAGACGGAAGGATCGCTGGAGACCAGCAGGTCGAGGCTGCGGTGGCCGGGAGCGGCCACTGCACACAAGTCTGGGTGACAGAGTGAGACTCCAACTCAAAAAAAAAAAAAAAAAAAAAAAGCCAGGATGATAAATGTGAAGAAAGACTCAGGTTAGAAGTTCTGAGATAAGAGATCTATAACAAGGGAGAAAAATGTAGATTGAAACAAGCAGAAAAAAAAATCTAAGCAATTTTTTCCATATTCCATTGAACTAGACTCTTAGTCCCAATAATGGGTTAGTATGGCTAGACAACTGTGTCTCATTTCAGAAACCAGTGAAATAGGTGGATGTAAGGCTCTCATCTAAGTTAGATGTCTATGTGATGTAAGCAATTAAGCATTTAATGTAGGGCATTTCCATGAAAACCAAAGAGAAACAGGGGCTAATGGCCAAAACAAACTATAAACTCAGTTTTTGAGCCCAGAGGGCAGTTAAGAAGATTTTTAGATGTTGGATTTAAAGCATCTTTAGATGATACAATGATGACAGGAAGTCGTCAAGCCAATAAATTTCCTAGTTTGAAGTTTGATTGTCTCTGGTGATGGTATTGAGAGTTTTGGGAAACTTTTTGAGCAACCCTTATAGAAGCAGGCATAAGTTGCTTGTACACAATTTGTTGTGGTAATCTTCTTTTTTCCTTTTTTAAAAAAAAGTTTATATAGAGTCATCTAATTTTAGCTTGTAGGGTTTCTGGGAAGGAACAGTTTTAGTTCCCAATGACGCAAAATCTGGAAGGTGAGAGAAACATTGGAAATGTTAATTACTGATAAAATGCACTAAGTGGCAGGAACCAGCTAACTAAGTAGGAAAAAAGCTCAAAGTCAATGAATAAAGCACTGTTTAACAACCCCCAAGAGTGTGTTATAGTTTTTTAATTAAAACATAGAATTTTGCTGTCTACAATCACCCCTGTAATTATCAAAGCTAATCAAAGACTAATTTGTTTTTAAAGAAGTCTAGTCTCATTAAACTTGGCCTGATTATTTACATAAGTGTAGCAAAAATGGAGATTGATCACATAGGCTCTTTAAAGTCAGCTTTGCTGGAACTTTTAATAAGGAACCTCAGGTTGTATTTTTGAAAGTCTCTCAAAGTAAAAAGCCAAGTCAGGAATTCAGCACCAGGTTTTGCCTTCACTATCAACAAATGTGGATGAATTTCTCTCTTCTCAAAGTCTCTAAGATTTTCTGGGACTGGTGAAAAATGGCTTTCCTTAGTTACTTGTAAGAAGGGAAATACCTGGCTGGTTTTTCAAGAGGGCTTTATAATCAATGGTTTCATATAGTTAATGTTAGTTCCTGGGAAAAATTTGGCCCTATATGAATCTATGCACACTATTCTCAAATATGACTTTCGAATCAAAGTTTTAGTAATATAAGCAGTGTTTCCAATTTTGTCCTGTTACAAGAAGAACAGATTCTTATTTGAATTATGTTAATAAATATATTGCCAAGAAAATAATACTTGATAAGAGTTTCCAAATTCTAGCTAGGTTTTATTGTGTTTACAAAGGTATAATTTACCAAATTGTTGTAAGTTATAGATAGTTTAGGCAAAAAGGTGATGGGCTTTCTTAAATCTGGAAAATAAAACATAAAATCTGGAAATAAAACATAAAAGCAAGCTGGCCTCAGTGTCTCAGCCTGTAATCCCGTGCCTTTGGGAGGCTGAGGTGAGTAGATTGCCTGAGCCCGTGGGTTCGAGATTCGCCTGGGCAGCAAGACCCCATCTCTACAATAAATCAAAAAATCAGCCGGGCATGGTAGTGCATGCCTGTAATTCTGGCTACTTGGAAGGCTGAAGTGGGAGGATCGCTGGAGCCCAGCAGGTCGAGGCTGCGGTGGCCGGGAGCGGCCACTGCACTCCAGTCTGGGCGACAGAGTGAGACTCCAACTCAAAAAATAAATAAATAAATAAAAGCAATGTTTCAAACAAAAGTAATTAAGTGTGATACTTATCTTCATCTGTTTATTCAGTCTCATGTAATTAATTTTTGTTTTGCTTGATATTGGGTTAACAGTTTTATGAATCAGTGAGTTTCTCCATTAGAGTTCAGGAAGTTTTATCCAATTTTAAAGATATCAGAAACATAAAATCTTCTGCATAGCAAAAGAAATAATTAACAGAGTAAACTGGTAACCTACAGAATGGGAGGAGATATTAGCAAACTATACATCTGACAAGGGACCAATATCCAGAATATACAAAGAATTCAAACAAATCAGCAAGAAAAAAAACAAATGATCCCATTAAAAGGAGAGTAAATGACATGAACAGCATCTCTCAAGAGAAGATATTTAAAAATGGCAAACAAACATATGAAAAAATGCTCAGCACAGCTAGTCATTAGGGAAATGCAAATTAAAATCATAATGAGATATCACCTTACACCAATCAAAATGTCCATTATTAAAAATATATTTAAAACATGGTAGATACTGGCATGGAAGCGTTAAAAGGGAATGCTTACTGTTGGTGGGAATGCAAATTAGTACAACCTCTATGGAAATCAGTATGGAGACTTCTCAAAGAACTAAAAGTAGATCTACCATCAATCCTACTATACTGTGTACCAACCCAAAGAACACAGATCATTATGCAAAAAGGACATACACTCACATGTTCATTGCAGCACAATTCACAATTGCAAAAACGTGCAGTCAAGCTAAATGCCCATCAACTTATCGGTGTATAATGAAAATGTGGTGTGCTACCATGGAATGCTATTCAGCCATAAAAAGAAATTAAATAACTTCTTTTGCAGCAACTTGGATGGAATTGAAGAACATCATCCTAAGTGAATTAACACAAGAATGAAAAACTATACGTGTTCTCACTTATAAGTAGGAGATAAAGTGAGAATCTGCAGAGGCATAGAGAATAATATAAAGACATTGGAGACTCAGAAGGGGGAGGGTGAGAAAAGGTGGAGAAATGAAAAACTACTTACCGGGTACAGAGTGCACAGGTGGAAGTGCTGGGTACACTTAAAGTCCAGATTTCTTTGCCACTATAACACGCATCCATGTAAATAAAAACTATTGAAATTAAACAAACAAATAAATACATAAATAGGAAATATGTACTCCGTAGTACTTGTCAGAATCCTTTACTCTTGTCAGAATCTTCTTGAAGATAAAACATTTTTGCCTGTAGCTGATGTACAAGCTTCCAGAGAAAAATCGGAGTAAAACAATTACTAGCTGTGAATGACAAAGGACTAAAAACAACCATAGTTAAGATTTGATGAGTTTTTTGTTTTGGTTTTTGGTTTTTTTTAATTATTATTTATTTATTTTTTATTATGAAGCTGTGGGGTACAGTTAAGGGTTAGGTATACAATTGCGTTTCATTCAGGCACCCTGTTGATATGGGGTGTTTCCCCGTTCCTAGACAGATATTTGCTACTGTTAATCCCATCTCCCTCCCCCCACCATAGTTTCCCAGTACGGTCAGTCATTTTCTTACAGTATTACATTGGATGTTCAAGGTCCATTATATGAGTGAGAACATGTGATACTCGGATCTTTGTTTTGTGAGAGGTCACTCAGTATTATAGACTCTAGTTCCATCCAGGTTGCTGCAAAATTCATAATTTTGTTCTTTTTAAATGGCTGCATAGTATTCCATCGTGTATATGTACCACATTTTTTTAATCCAGTCCTCTTTTGACGGGCAGCATGGCTGTTTCCAGGTTCTTGCTATTGTGAACAACGCTGTGATAAACATGCGTGTGCAGGTATCTTTTTTATAGAGTGATTTGTGTTCTTCAGTATATATTCCCAGTAGGGGGATTGCGGGGTCATATGGGAGGTTGGTATTTAGAGCTTTTAGGAATCACCACACTGCTTTCTACAGAAGTTGCACTAGTTTACACTCCCACCAACAGTGTAGAAGTGTTCCCTTTTCACCACACCCTCTCCAGCAGCTGTTATTTTTTGATTTGTTGATAATTGCCATTCTGACTGGAGTTAGGTGGTATCTCAGTGTGGTTTTGATTTGCATCTCCCTGATGATTAGTGAGGTTGAACATTTCTTCACGTGTCAGTTGGCTGCTTGGATGTCTTCCTTTGTGAAGTGTCTGTTCAGATCTTTTGCCCATTTTATAATGGGGTTGTTTGTTTTTTTCTTTTCAGCACGTTTGAGTTCCTTGTAAATCCAGGATGTTAAGCCTTTGTCAGAACTGGAGTTGGCAAATACTTTTTCCCAGTCTGTAGGCTGTCTCCCTGCTCTCTTGATGGTTTCTTTGACTTTGCAGAAACTTGTCAGTTAAATAAGGTCCCACTTGTCTATCTTCTCTCTTATGACCTGTGGGTTTTGGGTTTTGTTCAGGAATTGGATGCCAGCTCCGATTTCCATGAGGGTATGTCCTGCATTTTCTAAGGTTCTTATGGTTTGAGGTTTTACATTTAGGTCTCTGATCCATTTGGAGTTAACCTTTGTGCATGGGGATAGATAGAGGTCCTGTTTCAATCTTCTGCATGTGGTCAGCCAGTTTTCCCAGCACCATTTACTGAATAGGTTCTCCTCTCCCCAGTGGTAGGTGGTGGAGGCTTTGTCGAAGATGAGTTGATTGAGAAATTGAGGTTTTGCTTCTGGAATCTCAATTCTATTCCATTGATCTATATGCCTGTTCCTATACCAATACCAAGCTGTTTTGATGATTGTGGCTTTATAGTAAAGTTTGAAGTCTGGTAATGTGATACCACCTGCTTTGTTTTTTACTTTTTGCTGAGGATTGTTTTGGCTATTCTTGGATGTTTGTGTTTCCATATGAATTCCTGTGTTGTTTTTTCTAGGTCTGAGAAGAATGTTGCTGGTAATTTGATGGTATTGCATTGAATTTGTAGATTGCCTTAGTTAAGATGGACATCTTCACAATGTTGATTCTTCTGATCCATAAGCATGGGATATTTTTCCACTTGTTTGTGTCGACTTTGATTTCTTTGAGCAGTGTTTTGTAGTTTTCCTTGTAAAGTTCTTTCACATCTCTGATTAGGAAGATGCCAAGGTATTTCATTTTTTGTGGCTATTGTGAATGGAATTGTGTTTTTTATTTGGGTTACTGTTTGTTTATTATTGGTGTAGAGAAATGCAATTGTCTTTTGTACATTTATTTTGTATCCTGAGACTTTGCCAAAGGCCTTTATCAGTGTTAGGAGGTTTTTGACAGATTCTCTTGGGTTTTGAAGGTACGCAATCATATCATCTGCAAAGACAGATAACTTGACTTCCTCCTTTCCTATTTGGATACCCCTGATTCCCTTCTCTTCTCTGATTGCTCAAGCCAGGACTTCTAATACTATGTTGAACAGGAAGGGTGAGAGTGGGCATCCTTTCTTGTTCCAGTTTTCAGGGAAAATGGTTCTAATTTTTGTCCATTTAGGATTATGCTCGCTGTGGGTTTCTCGTAGATGGCTTTTACTATTTTGAGGTATGTTCCCCATATGCCTAGATGTTCGAGGGTTTTTATCAAGAAAGGGTGCTGGATTTAATCAAAAGCTTTTTCTGCATCTAATGATATAATCATGTGGTTTTTGTTTTGACATCTGTTGATGTATTTAATAACATTTATGGTTTTACGAATGTTGAACCAGCCTTGCATCCCAGGAATGAAGCCTACTTGGTCATGATGGATGATTTTTGAGATGTATTGCTGAATCCGGTTTGCTAGGATCTTGTTGAAAATTTTAGCATCTATGTTCATCAAAGATATTGGCCTGTAGTTCTCTTTCTTTGTTGGATCTTTACCTGGCTTGGATATCAATGTGATGTTGGCTTTGTAAAATGTTTTGGGGGGCGTTCCATCTTTTTCAATCATCTGGAATACCTTCAGTAGGATTGGTATCAGCTCCTCCTTAAATGTCTTGTAGAATTCTGCTGGAAAGCCATCTGGTCCAGGGCTTTTTTTTGTAGGAAGTTTTCTTATTATGTAGTCGATTTCCTTGATTGTTATTGGTTTATTTAGGGTCTCAATTTCTTCTTGTTCCAACTTAGGTAGGTTGTGTGATGTCAGAAAGTCCTCCATTTCCTTAAGGTTTTCAAGTTTGTTTCCATACAAGTGTACATAGTAGTCTCTAATGATCTTTTATATTTCTTGAGGGTCAGATGTGACTTCATCGTTTGTGTTTCTGATTGTGCTTATTTGGTTTTTTTCTCATTTTTTCTTGGTCAGGCTAGCTAGGGTACCATCGATCTTGTTTATTCTTTGAAGAACCAGCTTTTTGTTTCATTGATTTTTTCTATTATCTTTTTGTCTTCTATGTCCTGGATTTGGGCTTTTATTTTGGTGATCAGGATTCTTCTGCTGAAATTAGGGTTTTTGTGGTCTTGCTTTTCCAGCTTCTTTAAGTAGCTTGTTAGGTTGTGAATTTCTGTTCCTTCCATTTTCCTCATGTGTGTTTGTAGGAATATAAATTCCCCTCTTACTACAGCTTTTAAGGCATCCCAGAGATTTTGGTAAGATGTTTCTTCATTTTCATTTGTTTCCAGGTATCTTTTGATCTCTGTTTTGATGTCATCATTTACCCAGGAGTTGTTTAGCATCATGCTGTTTAGTATCCATGTCTTTGTGGGTTTTGGGGGGACCTTGTTGGTGTCAATGTTTATTTTTATTCCACTGTGGTATGAGAAGGTGCATGGTAGAATTTCAGTCCTTTTAAATTTGCTTATGCTTGATTTGTGTCCAATTATGTGGTCGATCTTAGAACATGTTCTATGTGGAGATGAGTAGAATGTGTATTCTGTGGTCTTTGGATGGAGTGTTCTTTAGGTATCAATTAAGTCCATTTGGTCCAGAGTCTCATTGAGGTTCTGGATCTCTTTGCTGATCTTTTGTCCTGATGATCTGTCTAGAGTTGTGAGTGGTGTATTAAAGTTCCCAGTTATGATGGTGTTAGGGTCAATGTCTTTCTTTAGTTTTCCTAGAAGTTGCTTTATGAATGTTGGTGCACCTATGTTGGGTGCATATATGTTTAGGATAGATATTTCCTGTTGATGGAGTGAACCTTTTATCATTATGTAGTGGCCCTCTGTATCCTTTTTAATAGCTTAAATGGTATTTTGTCTGAAATTAGGATGTGACTCCTCCTTTCTTTTGTGTTCCATTCACCTGAAAATTTGTTTCCCATCCTCTTACTTTGAGTCTGTGTATGTACTTTCTAGTGAGATGGGTCTCTTGAAGGCAGTATATTTTTGCCTGCTGATATTTTATCCATTTTGTCATTGTATGTCTTTTCAGTGGTGTGTTTAGTCCATTCACATTCAGATTAATTATTGAAATGTGAGAATTTGTCCCTATCATGGAGTTCTTATTGAGTTGTTGTTCTTCCACTTGGTTTTTTCTTTTTTCTTTTTGTCTTTCTTTTGGTTTTGGGGTTGGTTTGTGTATATTTTATTCTTTTCCCTGTACTCTTGTGAAGAACATTGTTCTTTTTTCCTTTTCTTCTGTGTTTAGTACTTTCTTAAGTGTTTCATGTAGAGATGGTTTGGTGGCAGCATAAGTTCTTAGGGATTGGATATCTGGGAAAGATTTTAATTCTCCCTCACTGATGAAGCTTAGCTTGGCCGGGTAGGTTATTCTTGGTTGAAATTGTTTATTTTAGGACTTTGAAGATATGGCTCCAAGCTCTTCTAGCCTGCAGGGTTTCTGCAGATAAATCTGCTGCTATTCTGATTGGTCTTCCATGGTAGGTGATCTGACATTTTTCTCTTGTTGCCTTTAGGATTTTTTCTTTTGTGCCTACTTTATTTAGGTGAATTATTATGTGTCTAGGAGTTGGTCTTCTCATTTGTTGTCTTGCAGGGGTTCTCTGAATCTCTTGTGTTTGAATTTTTGCATCACTAATTAGATAAGGAAAGTTTTCTTGAATGATCTCATGGAAAGTTTGTTCCAATGTGGTCTCTGTTTCTCTTTCTGCCTCAGGGAGTCCGATTACTCTTAGGTTAGGCCTCTTGAGGCAATCACTCATCTCTTGAAGGTTTTTTTCTATCTTTTTGAGCTTATTTTCTGTGTTTTTGAGAGTTTGGGTTATTTCTATGTTTTGGTCCTCGAGCTCTGAGATTCTTTCTTCTGCTTGGGTAATTCTGCTTTCCATGCTTGCCAGTTTATTGTTATTTCATTCACAGTATTCTTTATTACTGTTATCTCAGATATCAGCTCCTTCCTAGTTTCTTCTTGTGTTTCCTCAATTCTTTTTAATCTCTCCATTATTGTTTTGATATGTACATTTGCAGTTTGAGACCCTTCATTCTGGGGGTTTTTCATTGTTTGCATTCCAAAGTTAGTTTTCTCAGTGTCTGCTCTCCCCGGCGTCTGGGAGAGACCCATACTCTTCTTTTGGTTTTTCTTCATTTCTGTAGATTTTTCTCCTCTCCCTTTCCCTCCCCTTCTTCAATTCTGTTTTTGAGGGAAGGGGGGTTGCTTTTATTTCTATTCTGCTATGACCTGTTCTTCCTTATGAGGGTCTTCTGGCTTTGTTCACTTTTCCCTCTGCTTTACAGTCTGTCTGTTCAGCAGTATGTAGTCTTGGTCCCTAGATTTAAAAAGGGGGCGTATAAAAGAGGAAAATAATGGAGGAGGGGGGTCAATAGGGAGTTAGAAAAAGAGAAGTGTGAGAGGGAAAACAGATATACATACCAACTATCAGGTGAGAAAGAGACACAGGGTTGGGAAGAGGTGAAGAAAGACATGTAAGAAAGATTCCCTAAAGAGTACTGATAGCTACACAGAGACAGGCCAATAAAATCAAGAAATAGTGTAAGTCAGAAGGTAAACAACAAACGTGATCTAAACCAACAGTTACAATGATAAAATCATAAGTCAAAATAAGTGAAAGAGAGAAGTGCAAGAGGGAAAACAGATATACATACAACTATCAGGTGAGAAGGAGACACCAGGGCCGGGAAGAAGTGAAGAAAGACAGGTAAGAAAGATTCCCTAAAGAGTACTGATAGCTACACAGAGACAGGCCAATAAAATCAAGAAACAGTGTAAGTCAGAAACACCAAACGTGATCCAAACCAACAGTTTCAATGATAAAATCATAAGTCAAAATAAGCGATCAGACTAGAGTCACCTCTCTGATCTCTGATTCTGGCCTCTCCCTTTTGTTTTTCATTGCAGCATAGGGGTGGGGCTTTGTCTCCTGTTTTGCGCTGTTGCCTTAGGAACTGAGGTAAAGTTTGTTGATAGCTGGGTGGGGCAATGGATGTCTCTGCCTGGAGAATAGCAAGGTAGTTTAAGCAGATCTGTTTTTCTCCACTTGTCTGGGTCCCCCAACTTGGGGTCTCACACTGAGTGCCCCAGCCAGGGTGGGCCCGGAGTTCCGGAGCTCCAAAGCTCCAAAGGGCAGGCAGTGGGTGGTGAGAGTGGCTCTGGGCTCCCCACAGGGTACTTCAGCCAGGAATGGGACCAGTGTCTCTGAGGGGCGGGCACCCAGAGCCTCCCTGTGTGACTGGCAGCTTGGTGCCATGTGCTGGGCTGGAGACAATGCAGCTGGGGAGAGAGCCAGAGGGGGCTGGGACCCAAAACTCCCACACACACAGTGGAATAGCAGCAGCAGGAAGCTGCAATATCTGGCCTTAGGAAATGAGGTAAAGTTTGTTGTTAGGTGGGCGGGGCAATGGAAGTCTCTGCCTGGAGAATGGTGAGGCAGTTTAAGCAGATCTGTTTTTCTCCGCTTGTCTGGGTCCTCCGGCTTGGGGTCTCACACTGAGTGCCTCAGCCAGGGTGGGCCTGGAGTTCCAGAGCTCCAAAGTTCCAAAAGGCAGGTGGTGAGTGGCAAGAGTGGCGCTGGGCCCCCTACAGGGTACTTCAGCCAGGAATAGGACTGGTGTCTCTGAGGGGTGAGTGCCCAGAGCCTCCCCATATGACTGGCAGCTTGGTGCTGGGTGCCGGGCTGGAGACAATGCAGCCAGGGAGGTATCTGGAGGGGGCTGGGATCGGAGACTTCCACACATGCAGTAGAACAGCAGTGGGGGGGGCGGGCCACAATATCTGGCCCTGCGTGGGACTGAAGTTCCCGGGCCTGGTACCAGCACGGTTGGTGATGGGCTGGGGGATGGGGGAAGAGAAGTAATAGCTTTTTTGGAAACTCACGTTCAGAGAATCTCACCAGTTCACCTATGCCATCGCCATCTTGCTTCAAGATTTTATTATAAAATGAATCCACTTACAAGGACATTTGTTTATTTCTGTGACATATAACAATTTAAGAAAATAATTGGAATTAGAAAATAATTATATAGAGAGTAAGGACATTAATAAGTTACTGGGAATTTCATAAAATTTGTGAAATTTTAATATTAGTAACATATATTCAACACAAAAAGATGGTTTAGCAAAACTTTTTATTTGACAATTCTTCTCATATAACAACAAATTGAATAAACCTAATTAGTTTAATATTTATCTTTTTACAAGGCGAGAGAACAACTCCTTTTGAGATTTTTTAGAGGTCATCTGGGAAATCTCAAAGTCACTGTGGGATCAAAAAGACTTTATTTAGAATCTGATTTGAGGAAGTAATAAAAAATGTCAAAAGTTATGAACATTTGATTAAATAGGATCACAGGAAAAATGCTCTGTTATTCTTGTAACAAAAATGACAACAAAATATTTTAAAGACAAATGCTGAAAATCACATAGTGGCAAAAAGTAAACCCTCAGTTCTTTTATTACTTATTTATTTATTATTATTATTTTTCAGAAAGCAGGATTTATTGAGAGGACAGAAAAGCTTCCACAGTGGGAGGAGACCCAAACCAGTTGCCACCTTAGTTCTTTTAATATTGAGAAGACCCATTTTTCTTAAGTTATCAAAGCACTGATAATGACACAGGAAGCACAGAAAATTATTTTGTTAAAGCACAGAATCTTTGTTTTCTAAGCAGATTATTCAGCAGGTAATGAAAAAATCTTTTATGACAATTCAAGAAAACTTTATCCTTTTTAATAGAGAGAGAAAATTAAATTCTAGTTTTGCACAGACACACCTTAGATATTAATGCTTTTTTTTAAAATAAACTTATAAATTCATTCAAATCTTAGCTTGACCACACATAAAATTCCTTTTGTAATATTCCTTTTCCATAAGCCTTCTACAACATTTAAAAAATATTCATTCAGGTTTGTTTGGACATATATTTTTCCTCTTTCTCTTTCTGAAACAAGTCATTCTACTTTAGGACAAAATCATTCTCTTTTTCCCTTCAACAATAATACATCATTTATACCTTATGAGTGTGTTTCCTCATCAAAAGCACTTACTACATCCCTTGAATACTCATTATAAACAGTTATTTCTCTTCACCCTTATGGTTTCTAGTAGTTATATTTACATATATTGACTGTAATATTTAGTAACATTTATTTTACACATAAAATTAGGACCCAGCATTCTGTAGCAGACTAGTAAGTTCATGAATACAGTATTTCATTTTATAATTTCTACTCGTATTCCCTCATAGCACAAATTTTCAATGATGCAAAGAGCATGTTTACCAACACACCTAAATATTTTTTGTCTCTCTGTAATAAGAAGCAAAAAGTAGATGAACTTAAACATATGCTTGGTAATTAATGTTTCAGTATTTTATCTTATTTGGAAATGATCTAGGTAGTCAATGAATGTCCATCATTTAACTTACCTTACTATACCTTTAAGGTTTCAAGTTAGCAATAAGATTTTGGAAAATATTTTTAACTGGACATGTTTAGTATAGATACATAATATTTGTTGAAAGTCTTCATTTATAGACTTTGACCCCACTGTATTTATTTAATTTATTTTTCTTAACTATGTTTGCATTACTCATGAAAACTTCATAAGAAATTAAATAAGTCGGGCTTGGTGGCTCAGTCTGTAATCCCGCACCTTTGGAAGGCTGAGGGAAGTGAATTGCCTGAGTCCGCGGGTTCAAGACCCGCCTGGGGAGTGAGACCTCATCTCTACAATAAATAAAAAAATCAGCCAGGTGTGGTGGCTCATGCCTGTAATTCCGGCTACTCGGAAGGCTGAGGCCGAAGGATCACCGGAGCCCAGCAGGCCAAGGCTGCATTGGCCGGAAGTGGCCACTGCACTCCAGTCTGGGTGACAGAGTGAGACTCCAACTAAAAAAAAAAAAAAATTAAAGAAAACTGTTCATTATCTTAAGTTATTTTTTTTTTTTTTTTTTTTTTTTTTGAGTTGGAGTCTCACTCTGTCGCCCAGACTGGAGTGCAGTGGCCGCTCCCGGCCACCGCAGCCTCAACCTGCTGGGCTCTGGCGATCCTTCCGCCTCAGCCTTCCAAGTAGCCGGAATTACAGGCCTGCGCTACCACGCCCAGCTGATTTTTTGATTTATTGTAGAGATGAGGTCTCGCTGCCCAGGCGGGTCTCGAACCCGCGGGCTCAGGCAATCCACAAACCTCAGCCTCCCAAAGGCGCGGGATTACAGGCTGAGCCACCGAGCCCGGCTTAAGTTATTTTTTACAAACAAATCAGATAAGCATACAAAAACGTAAACAAAGATCCTAAAAGTTAAAAGTTAATGGTTATCCCTCAACTTTTCTTGTTCTGTCTTGTTTGACATGTGCCATGCAATTTATACTTTTATTATTAGGTTGAATTTATAATTTTCTCATCATAAACATTTAGTAGACATAACAGAAGTTTATTTTACTAGTAAGCCAAGACAGAAAATGTTATACTTATTTAATGCTGACAAAAATCATATTTAAATGTTGGCAATTGCAAAGACATATCTTTTTTATTTAAACCAAGAATCTGAAGCTAGCTTTTAGCTACTAAATATTATCCAGATCACATAAACTTGAAAAATATTTGGACTAGTTTCTATATTTTAGGGAGTTTCGGGTATACTAATATAAACAAGCATTTGTTTTTATAAATCAATTTAACAGAGCTCTTATTTTGGCATTACCATTCAGAGGTAGCAAACATCACACACACATACATATATGCATACACAGACATATATAGATGTTCATAAACATACAAACAGATGCAAATTGTGACTTGAGAAAATTCATTCTAAATCTCAGGCCACAAACACAAAATGTCCTTATTTATGTATGAGTTTATTCACATTTTTGCTTTATTAATACTTTTTAGTCTGAATTATAGTTATAGCAAAAGGAACAAGTTAAGGCTACCCACTCAAAAATGCTTAAAGTGTTTTGCCAATATTTGTGGAGACTTCTCATATTTTAGTTTTTCCTTGATAGATAATTTTAAGGAAGCTGTGGAGTAAATTTTAAGTAAGAAACCCTGTGGAAATATTAAATGGCAGTTTTCTCACTTTGTTGCCCAGGCTGTACTCGAACTTCTGGACTCAAGTGATCATTCCACCTCAGCCTCCATAGTAGGTGAGACTACAAGTGCACATTTTCAAGCAGCAATCTGTTTTTTCAAAAGACTTTTAAATTTTTTTTCCTTTTTAGATGGGAGGCAACAGTTATCTCCTTGGATGTTTGCATTTCAGAGATGGGTCTCAGATCCTGGAGAAGAAGCGGTAGAAAACTTGTATCTCAAAGGCAAAGAGAAAAAAATGTAAGTTTTCTCAAAGAAGAAAGTTTTGGAGCATATATTTCATTATCAGAGATTCTGGCTAATTACAACTTAAGTGTTTCCCTTAAGTGCAGGATAGTCTAATGGATTTATTTTGGTAAGGAAACAAAATATATTTTTCAAAAGTATAGCATGGAAAATCCTGCACATTTTCAAGGCCTTTGCCAAAATTCTTTCCTCATTATCAGTATTTACCTAAGTCTTACACCTGCTTGGGTTCCTTTTGTAGTTCTTAACTTTTGTTCTGTATCTTTACCTCCTAATCTTTTTAAGGGAGTTTTTTACTCAGACTTGCCAAGCCATTCTCCTGTATTTTTTTACTTCCTTTTTATCAATCTGACTTTCTCATTAAGTATCAACAGGACAGTTGTTTAGGACAAAAGCTTTCTAAAAATCCTTTTAGATATAAAAGTTCAAATCTGCAAAGTTATACTTATTATAGTGCAACCCTAAACCAATAAACCTTTTACAGAATAAAGCAAATATGCCATTTTATGGCATAACTATTAATATAAGATGCACGCCCAAAGAGGTTGCAAACAATGATATCCATCTTAAGATCAGGAGTTACTTCTGATCTTAAGGTAGCCTAAGAAAGCACAAACCTTCATGTCATAGGTGGAACGAACCTGTTTGTGAAAACTTTTGTCTCTGATTCTCCCACTAATGTGACAGGTCTCCAGTAACAGTCTGGCTAAAATGTAATACAAGTAAGCCATACTGTGATGGGTTTTCCTTAGCACAAGAAAGGCAATGTAAGTAGAAACTACAAAAGCCTATTATAAACTAGGACTCCAGTTTATAAGAAAAACTTTTCTTAATTTTTTCTTGTATTTATAGTTAAGAAAAACTCTCCTGGAACTTTGCATAAACAAAGAGATTGCTGTTTTTCACTTTGGGTTTCAGGCTCCTGGACAGTTACCTGGCCATTTGACACAAACCCAACTACCTGCAACTTTTGACTGTTAAAAAAAAAAAAAAGCAGAGGAAATATTTTACTAGTTACAAAGTTATGCTCTTAGGACATAAAAACAAGATGAAAGGAGACTCTCATCTTATGAGTTTTCCTTCTTATGGTACATGACACAAAAGACAGAGACAAAGAAAAGCAATGACTTTCTGGGAGATTAAGAATCAACAACCAAAAGGTACCTAAAACCAAATTCATAAGAGTTACAATTTTAAGAACTCATTTTTGCATTTTTTTACTCTTGCTCATCTGAATTTAAAAAGAAAGAGACAAAGACAAATTCTTACTTTTCTCTCATGATTGAACACTACAGACAGGAATTTGGGTAAATGACTTTGGTAAGAATTCTTATATTTTGCCAGTTTTTGTATAGGGTCTCATCTGTAGACTCCAGAGAGGGTAAGGGTACCTCAGTCATTTACTAGACTATCTAAATTTCCAAAACTGTGGGGGAGTTAAAAATTGTCTTTCCTATTACCCTTCTAGGTTCTCTGGCTGGAACCATATAATTTGAACTGACAAAAAATAGATTGACAATGAGCCAGGGCAAGATGGTGATGGAAAAGGTCAGACTGTGAGAGTCCCCACAAAAGTGAGTGTCCATAAAGACTCTGCATGAGTGGGTGTGTGCCGTAGGTGAGTGAAAGTTCATCTGAGGGGATACCAGGGTTCATGCACATGAGGCTATCCTCCAGAGATGACTACAATCCCCCACCACCCTGAGATTGGAGACCTGGGCACTCAGGATCATCTGCCATTCTCGGGGTTCTCTTGAGAGGAAGCAGAAGAGAACAGCCACCCCTCAGCATTGCACCTGGCCCATACCATCATCTGTAGCAGCACACCTGGCACATGAAGGCAGGTAGTGGAAATCTGGAATAAAGCTCTAACGCCAGTGATGGGACACCAGTGGGTGCTATCTTCTCAGTCACTGACCAGGCAGAGCATTGCTCCACCCAGCTCAGACCAGCCTCCATCTTGGGACCGAGAGGCTATTCTCTCATCAGACTCAGAGAGACAGATGCCCCTTCCCCAGGCTGGAACAGACACAGACATGTCAGATTTGAGTGTGAGAATTGACAGCAGCAGCAGCAAGTAGAGTGAGTCTGGATCTGATCCCTCCTCCTCTGACAGCAGTCCATGGGACATCTGACCATGTTGAGAGCAGCCCTATTAGCCTGTGTGGAGAGCAGAGGGGAGAGACTGGAGACCAGAGCACAGAAATTGCCAGAGAGCAAGTTTTTTTTGTTGTTAGTTTTTTTGTTTGTTTTTGATTTAGCTTTTCTTTTTCTCTTTCTGTTTTTGTTTGCATTTTTGTACTTGCTTTGTTTCTGTTATTTTAATTTTAATTTTTTTTTAGATTTTCTGTTTAGGTATGGGTATTTTTGAGGGAAAGTACACTAACAGGGGAGGTTTTGTTTGTATGATTGTCTGTATGTTTTTGTCTACTTGTTTTTTCCGGCTTTGTTTGTCTTTCTGTTTATTCATTAGTTGGTATACCTGTCTGTTTTTCCTCTTCTTCATCAAAACTCCCTTTCATCTTTCTCTTTTGTTTTTCCATTCTTTTTCATTTTCTTATCTCATTTTGCTTTTAGAAGGGCAAACAGACACCCCACTGTGTGGACAGATTTTAAGGTAGTGGGAGGTAGGTTCCAGGGTTTCCACACATCTGTCAGTGGATAGTGGGATCTGCAAAAAGAGTATGAATCACAGCTCCCCTTCAATTAAATCTCAAAACTCACAAAGCACAGGACTTCACTCCTAGCCCAGCTTCAGAATTGAACAAAATCAGAGTATCTACATAAGGAAGAATAGGAGATTGAGCAAACAGAGATAAAAGCTATCCCCCCCATCACTGAATGATAGAATTAAAGAAGAGGTAAAAGCTAAGGGGAGAGGAGAGGAAAACCTACAGAATTGAAGAAAACACAAAGCAAAAATATGAGTCTCACACAGCCCCCTGGGAGGTGAGACACTGAGAATACAGACTCTGGAGCTCAAACAATGAAAAGCCCCAGAATGACTGGTCTCAAACCTCAAACCCAGATATCAAGATATTAATACAGAGAACAAATACAGAGAAAAGAAGAAAGAATGAAGGAGCTGATAACTGAGATAACAGCAATAAAGAATACAGTGAATGAAATAAACAAAAAACTGATAAGTATGGAAAGCAGAATTAGCCAAGCAGAAGAAATAATCTCAGAGTTTGAGGACCAAAACATGGGACTAACCCAAACTGTTAAAAAACATAGAAAAGAAGCTTAAAAAGACAGAATAAAACCTCTAAGAGATGAGCAATTATTTTAAGAGGTCAAACCTAAGATTAATTGGAATCCCTGAGGCAGATAGACAGACAGAGATCATCCTGGAACAAACATTCTATGAAATCATTCAAGCAAACTTTCCTCATCTGATCAGTGACATGACCATTCAATCACAAGAGATTCAGAGCACCCCGCAAACAACAAATGAGAAGACCAACTCCCAGACAGATAGTAATTCCCTTACACAAAGTAGATATAAAAGAAAAAAATCCTAAAGGCAACAAGAGAGAAAGGCCAGACTACCTACCAAGGAAGACCAATTAGAATAGCAGCAGACTTATCTACAGAAACACTTCAGGCTAGAAGAGCTTGGAGCCCAATCTTCAAAGTTCTCAAAGATAAACAATTTCAACCAAGAAATACCTACCCAGCTAAGTTTCATCAGTGATGAAGAGTTAAAATCCTTCCCAGGCATTCAATCTCTAAGAGTTTACACTGCCTCCAGACCAGCTCTACAAGAAACACTGAAGAAAGTATTAAACACAGAAGAAAGGAAAAAAAAAACAAAAACAAAAACAAAAACAAAATGATAACGCCCTTCCCAAGAATGAAAGAAAAAGATTGAAAACACACATGAATCAACCCAAAAATTGAAAGAAAGACAACAAACAAATAAATGAATAGCAGCAGCAACAACAAAATGTATAAGAACCTCATGATGCAGATAAACTCCAACATCTCAATAATTAGCCTGAATGTGAGTGGACTAAATGCACCACTGAAAAGACATAGAATGACAAATTGGATAAAATATCATGAGGCTACAATATATTGTCTCCAAGAGACCCATCTCACCAGAAAGGACACTCACAGACTCAAAGTCAGAGAATGGGAAACAAAATTTCAAGCAAATGAAACATGAAAGAAAGCAGGAGTCACAATCTTAATATCAGACAAAATACCCCTTAAGTTATTGAAAAATTTAAAAGATACAGAAGATCGCTACATAATGTTAAAAGGTTCAATCCACCAACAAGAAATATCCACCCTAAACATATACATACTAAACAAAGGAACACCAGCTTTCATAAAGCAGCATCTAGGTAAACTAAAAAAAGATATTGACTCTAACACTATCATAGCTGGGGACTTTAACACCCCACTAACAACCCTGGACAGATCATTGAGACAAAAATCCAACAAGGAGATCTGGAACCTCAACATGATGCTTGACCAAATAGACTTAATTGATACAAAACACTCCATCCAACAACCAGAGAATATACATTCTGCTCATCACCACATGGAACAACCTCTAAGATTGACCACATCCTTGGCCATAAATCAAGCATAAACCAATTCCATAAGATTGAAATTCTGCCATGTACCTTCTCAGACCACAGTGGAATAAAAATAAATATCAACACCAACAAAGTTCTCCCAAAACCCACAAAGACATGAACACTAAACACCATGATGCTAAACAACTCCTGGGTCAACATGGAAATCAAAACACAGATTAAAAGAACCTGGAAACAAATGAAAACAAAGAAACATCTTAACAAAACCTCTGGGATGCCATGAAATCAGTAATAAGAGGGGAATTAATATCTCTAGGAACACACATACGGAAAATGGAAAGATCACAAGCCAACAGCCTAACAAATCACCTAAGGAAGTTGGAAAAGCAAGACCACCAAAACCCAACTTCAGCAGAAGAATCAAGATCACCAAAATAAAAGCTGAAATTCAGGGCACAGAAGACAAAAAGATAAGACAAAAAAAAAATCTATGAAACCAAAAGCTTAGACACTACTAACACTAAGTGTTTGCTTTATTGTAGTGAGTTCTAATAAAATTCAACTTCATTAATTGGCAGTTTGGTGATATTTTGGAGAATTCACCAGTAATGTCTTAAAATAGGAAATTTAAGTAAGAGTATTTTTAGGGCTTTAGGCCTTGGACTGGGTGATTTTAAGATGAGGTTTGCAATGCAGGGATTGAGCAGAGTTTCTATATAGTAGCTTTAGATTGGTGAACAGAGCATAGCAAGGGTCTTGAAGCATCTCAATAAACAAGCTATCTGTCTTAATAAAATGTTTTTTGTTTACAGTCTTTAAGGAGCAAATACAATTTCACTGAGCTGACAAATAGTTTTTTTAACTGGTCTTGGCATTGGCTGATAAAGGGTCAAAAAAGTATCCTGATTTTCATAGTATTTAACAAGGGCAGGTTCTATTTCTCACTCTCATATAGATATAGAATGAACAGATGTTTGTTCATTAGAATACTTTATTACAAGAACATTTAAGGAACAGAGTATTTATAGACATTTTAAAAAGATTAAGTTGAAAGAAGATTGCTAGATTAGCTATCAAAAGAGATAATGGACCAGGCTGGGTGGCTTAGCCTATAATCCCAGCACTTTGGAAGGCCGTGGCTAGTGGATTGCCTGAGCCCACAGGTTTGAGACCAGCTGGGCAACTTGGTGAAGCCTTGTCTGTACTATACATCAAAATTGTCCAGGCATGGTAGCGAATGCCTGTAATTCCAGCTACTTGGAAGACTGAGGAGGAAGGATCACCAGAGCCCAGCTAGTCAATGCTGGGGTGGCCGTGTGCCACTGCACTCCAACCTGGGCAACAGAGAGAGACTCCAACTCAAAAAAAAAAATAGATAATATCCTAAAGGATAATAAAACCACAACATTTTATCTTTCAACTGCACAGAAATCATGTAACTTCACAAAAACTGATTTTTAAATGTACATATAAGTAGCAATTAAACAAAGGTACATTAACCTGGCTAATTAAATAATCTTTAGTGGGCCTTTTAAAAAAATGTAGTATGACATTTGAAAGGTATAGTGCCTTTCATTTGACTTATTTCAAGTTTTAGATAATTTTAAAAATATTGATGATATGTCACTTGCAAAAGAAATACATTTCCTCCTTTGACTATCAGTTCCACAAAATCAGGTCTCTGTCTAGTTAAAGGTTTTAGGTTACTGTACATAGTAGATGCTCAATAAATTTCTACTGATTTTCCTTTCTTTCTGTCTCTAAAATTCTATGGTTCTATGCAGTTATATGCAGCCCTGATGATTTTGAGATTTATGATTCAAGGTGCTTACAATTTACTGTCTCATTTTATGTTTTGTTTTCTGTCTTCTCAATGACTGCTATTATAGCTATTATAATTGCAATGCTTTAGCATAAACAATCTACAAAGAGAGATGAATGAATACTAATGGAACTTAAATGAGTCAATTTTCATAATCAGGTCTGAATAACTAAAATACAATTTTAGTAAAGAAGACTTGTAAGTTAAGTGAACAGTAATCTGAATATTTTAAGTCGGGAAGAAATACTCAATTTTCTTTTTCTCAAGAGTTAACTATGCCTGATATGGATACCAAAGTGTATGGAATGGTTAATAATTGTTAAACAGATTAGGAAAAAATGGAAGCAATAGAGGAGAAAATGGTTTTAAGAAGGAAAGGTTTGTCTTGGACAGGATTTGGATGCATAATTTCTTTCTGAAGAAAATAGTTACAAAAACTTAAAGACAAGATTGAGCATGGAAAATATTTGTGTATGATAGTAGTGGGAGGGGAATATTAGGTACAAGTTGTGAGAAGTGGTGAGAAAACATAAAAAATGTTATGTAAAATTTTTAAAAAATAAATGTTATGCTTCAAAGCAATAGAAGTTTGAAGAAGTAAGTGAAACCACCTTCTTATAAATTCCAAAATCAGGGTTAAAAATTTGATTCAATTTTATAAGTATTGAAAATAGGACTGTAATATATGAGAAAATTAAATTGAACACAGTGTTCAGGATGTAGATGAAAGAAAGACTGAAACTAGATTGACTAGTTGAAAAGTCACTGCAATAACCCAAAAAAGAAGCTATAAGAGTTTTGATTAAAATGGAAGGACACGTCTTAGACATTTTGATGGATATATTTACAGGATTTGATGACTGACTGGTTCTAAGAAATGAAAAGATGATAAGAATAAATCTGTGGGGGAGGGACCTGAATATGGCAACCGCATAGATGGATCCCTGAGATTCTCTGAACGTGAGTTTCCCAAAAAGACTATTACTTTTCTTTCTGCATCCCCCTACCCACCTCCAGCCACACTGGTATGAAGCTTGGGGACTTTTGGCCCCATGCAGGGCCAGACATTGCCACAGGACCGCGGCTGCTCCACTATATGTGATCCCAGCCGGCTGGGGAATTCCAAATCCCAGATTCCAGCTCCAACACTGGCCATATTGTGGAGACCAGCACCCAGGGCGAAGCTGCCAGGGAGGCTTTGAGTACCCGCCCCTTAGAGATACCGGTCCCATTTCTGGCTAAAGTGCCCTGGGAGGCACCCAGAGCCACCACCTGCCCTCTGGAGCTTTGGAAATTGGAAGCCCCTGGCCCACCCTGGCTGAGGCACTCAGCGTGTATGACCACAAGCCTGTGTAAGGGGGCAGAACCTCAAGCTGGCGTAAGGTGCTGATAGCAGGCTTCCAGCTCCAGAGGAGGAAACACCTGACGATGTCCTCCACACCAGCCGACTGGAGGCACCCAAGATCCAGCACCCAGTTGTGAAGCTGCTCCCACCTAGAGACCCACAGGAGCCCCCTAAAAGTGAAAGTAAAACCACCACCTCTACCATTTTCTTTTTTTTTTTAGTCAATATTTTTTATTATGATTTTGTGGGGTACAGTTAAGGGTTAGGTGTACAATTACGTTTCATTCAGGCACCTTGTTGATAAGAGGTGTTTTCCCATCCCAGACAGATATTTGTGACTATTAATCCCATCCCCCTTCCCCCCCATAGTTTCCCAGTACTGTCAGTCATTTTCTTATAGTATTACATTGGATGTTCAAGGTCCATTATATGAGTGAGAACATGTGATACTCAGATCTTTGTTTCTGTGAGAGGTCACTCAGTATTATAGACTCTAGTTCCATCCAGGTTGCTGCAAAATTCATGATTTTGTTCTTTTTTATGACTGCGTAGTATTCCATTGTGTATATGTACCACATTTTAAAAATCCAGTCCTCTTTTGATGGGAAGCATAGTTGTTTCCAGGTTCTTGCTATTGTGAACAATGCTGCGATAAACATATGTGTGCAGGTATCTTTTTTATAGAGTGATTTGAGGTCTTCAGGGTATATTCCCAGTAGGGGGATTGCGGGGTCATATGGAAGGCCAATTTTTAGAGCTTTTAGGAATCACTACACTGCTTTCCACAGAGGTTGCACTAGTTTACACTCCCACCAACAGTGTAGAAGTGTTCCCTTTTCACCACACCCTCTCCAGCAGCTGTTATTTTTTGACTTGTTGATAATTGCCATTCTGACTGGGGTTAGGTGGTATCTCAGTGTGGTTTTGATTTGCATCTCCCTGATTATTAGTGAGGTTGAGCATTTCTTCATGTGTCTGTTGGCTGCTCGTATGTCTTCTTTTGTGAAGTGTCTGTTCATGTCTTTTGCCCATTTTATAATGGGGTTGTTTGTTTTTTTTCTTTTCAAAGAAACCATCAAGAGAGCAGGGAGACAGCCTACAGACTGGGAAAAAGTATTTGCCAACTCCAGGTCTGACAAAGGGTTAACATCCTGGATCTACAAGGAACTCAAATGTCCTCTGCCATTTTCAAGGCATATTTACATTGCATCACCTCGCCCACCTAGCAGAGCCTCGACCTCGGTTCCCACAGTGACATCATTAACAAGAGACAAAGCCCCTCCCCTATGCTGAATAGAGACTAGTGTCACAGACCTCCTAGGCAACAAGCTAACTGCCTGCAATAGAAACAGAGGAGAGAGGCTGGAGATTAGATCTCAGGAACTTGATCCACTAAGGGAAGAGAGGAAAAATCTACACAAATGAAGAAAAACCAAAAGAAGAATATGGGTCTCTCCCAGACTCCTGGGAGGGCAGACACTGAGAAAACTGACTTTGGAATGCAAACAACAAAGAGCCCCACCCAGAATGAATGGTCTCAAAATACAACCTGAGACATCAAGACATTAGTGGAGAGATTAAAAAGAATTGAAGAGACTCAAGAAGACACTAGAAAGGAGCTGGTATCTGAGATAACAGTAGTAAAGAATACTGTGAATGAAATAACAATAAACTGACAAGCCTGGAAAGCAGAATTACCCAAGCAGAAGAAAGAATCTCAGAGCTTGAGGACCAAAATATAGAAATAACCCAAACTCTCAAAACACAGAAAACAAGCTCAAAAAGATAGAAAAAAACCTTCAAGAGATGAGCGATTATCTCAAGAGGCCTAACCTAAGAGTAATTGGTCTGCCTGAGGCAGAAAGAGAGACAGAGACCACATTGGAACAAACCTTCCGTGAGATCATTCAAGAAAACTTCCCTTATCTAATCAGTGATGCAAAAACTCAAACACAAGAGATCCAGAGAACCCCTGCAAGACAACAAATGAGAAAACCAACTCCTAGGCACATAATGATTCACCTAAACAAAGTAGGCATAAAAGAAAAAATCCTAAAGGCAGCAAGAGAAAAAGGTCAGATCACCTACCATGGAAAACCAACTAGAATAGCAGCAGATTTATCTACAGAAACCCTGCGGTCTAGGAGAGCTTGGAGCCCTATCTTCAAAGTCCTAAAAGATAAACAATTTCAACCAAGAATAACCTACCCTGCCAGATTAAACTTCATCAGCAAGGGAGAATTAAAATCTTTCCCAGATATCCAATCCCTAAGAACCTACACTGCCACCAAACCTCCTCTACATGAAACACTTAAGAAAGTACTAAACACAGAAGAAATGGGGAAAAAAAAGAGCAACATTTTTCACAAGAGTACAGGAAAAAGAATAAAATACATATGAACCAACCCCTAAAACAAAAGAAAGACAATAAACCAAGTGGAAGAACAACTCTAAAAGAACTATATGTTAGGGATGAACTCTCACATTTCAATAATTAGCCTGAATGTGAATGGACTAAATGCACCACTGAAAAGACATAGAATGGCAAAATGGATAAAATATCACCAGGCAACAATATACTGCCTTCAAGAGACCCATCTCACTAGAAAGGACATGCACAGACTCAAAGTAAGAGGATGGGAAACAAATTTCCAGGCGAATGGAACACAAAAGAAAGGAGGAGTTGCGATGCTAATTTCAGACAAAATACCATTTAAGCTATTACAAATTTTAAAAGATACAGAGGGCCACTACATAATGATAAAAGGCTCACTCCATCAACAAGAAATATCTATCCTAAATATATATGCACCTAATATAGGTGCACCAACTTTTACAAAGCAACTGCTAGGAAAACTAAAGAAAGATATTGATTCTAACACCATCATAACTGGGGACTTTAATACCCCACTCACAATCCTCGACAGATCATCGGGGCAAAAAAATCATCGGGACAAAAAAAAATGAGATTCGGAACCTCAATGTGACTCTGGACCAAATGGACTTAATTGATACCTACAGAACACTCCATCCAAAGACCAGGGAATACACATTCTACTCATCACCGCATGGGACATATTCCAAGATCAACCACATTCTAAGCCATAAATCAAGCATAAGCAAATTTAAAAAGACCGAAATTTTACCATGCACTTTCTTGGACTACAGTGGAATAAAAATAAACATTGACACCAACAAGTTCTCCCCAAAACCCACAAAACCATGGAAACTAAACAGCATGATGCTAAACAACTCCTGGATCAATGATGAAATCAAAACGGAGATCAAAAGATACCTGGAAACAAATGAAAATGAAGAAACATCTTACCAAAATCTCTGGGACACCTTAAAAGCAGTAGTAAGAGGGGAATTTATATCCCTACAAACACATATGAAGAAATTGGAAGGAACACAAATTAATAGCCTAACAAGCCACCTAAGTAAGCTGGAAAAGCAAGATCACAAAAACCCTAATTTCAGCAGAAGAATCCAGATCACCAAAATAAAAGCCCAAATTCAGGACATAGAAAACAAAAAGACAATACAAAAAATCAATGAAACAAAAAGCTGGTTCTACAAAAGGATAAACAAGATCTATGGTCCCCTAGCTAGACTGACCAAGAAAAAGAAAGAAAAAACCCAAATAAGCACAATCAGAAACACAAAAAGATGAAGTCACATCTGACCCTGAAGAAATACAAAAGATTATCAGAGACTACTATGTATACTTGTATGGAAACAAACTTGAAAACCTCAAGGAAATGGAGGACTTTCTGTCATCACACAACCTGCCTAGGTTGAAACAAGAAGAAATTGAGACCCTAAACAGACCAATAACAATCAAGGAAATTGACTATGTAATAAGAAAACTACCTACAAAAAAAGCCCCAGACCAGATGGCTTTCCAGCAGAATTCTACAAGACATTTAAGGAGGAACTGATTCCAATCCTACTGAAGCTATTTCAGGCGATTGAGAAAGATGGAACCCTCCCCAAATCATTTTATGTAGCTAACATCACATTGATACCCAAGCCAGGTAAAGATCCAACAAAAAAAGAGAACTACAGGTCAATACCTTTGATGAACATAGACGCTAAAATTCTCAACAAGATCCTACCAAACTGGATTCAACAAGACATCTCAAAAATCATTCATTATGACCAAGTAGGCTTCATTCCTGGGATGCAAGGCCAGTTCAACATTCGTAAAACAATAAATGTAATTAGATACATCAATAGATGTCAAAACAAAAACCACATGATTATATCATTAGATGCAGAAAAAGCTTTTGATAAAATCCAGCACCGCTTCTTGATAAAAAACCCTTGAACACCTAGGCATACAGGGAACATACCTCAAAGTAGTAAAAGCCATCTACGAGAAACCCACAGCCAGCATACTCCTAAACGGACAAAAATTGGAACCATTTCCCCTGAAAACTGGAACTAGACAAGGATGCCCACTCTCACCCCTCCTGTTCAATATAGTACTGGAAGTCCTGGCTAGAGCGATCAGAGAAGAGAAGGCAATCAGGGGTATCCAAATAGGAAAAGAGGAAGTCAAGTTATCTCTCTTTGCAGATGACATGATTGTATACCTTGAAAACACAAGAGAATCTTTCAAAAACCTCCTTACACTGATAAAGGCCTTTGGCAAGTTCTCAGGATATAAAATAAATGTACAAAAGACAATCGCATTTCTTTACACCAATAATAAACAAACAGAAACCCAAATAAGAAGCACAATTTCATTCAAAATAGCCACAAAAAAATGAAATACCTTGTCATCTTCCTAACCAGAGACGTGAAAGAACTTTACAATGAAAACTACAAAACTCTGCTCAAAGAAATCAAAGATGACACAAACAGGTGGAAAAATATCCCATGCTCATGGATTGGAAGAATCAACATTGTGAAGATGTCCATCTTATCTAAGGCAATCTACAGATTCAATGCAATACCTATCAAATTACCAGCAACATTCTTCTCAGACCTAGAAAAAACAACACAGGAATTCATATGGAAACAAAAATGACCAAGAATAGCCAGAACAATCCTCAGCAAAAAAAAAAAAAAAACAAAGCAGGTGGTATCACATTACCAGACTTCAAACTTTACTATAAAGCTACAATCATCAAAACAGCTTGGTATTGGTATAGGAACAGGCATATAGACCAATGGAATAGAATTGAGATTCTAGAGACAAGACCTCAATTTCTCAACCAACTCATCTTCCACAAAGCGTCCACTCCCTACCACTGGGGAGAGGAGAACCTATTCAGTAAATGGTGCTGGGAAACCGGCTGACCACATGCAGAAGATCGAAACAGGACCCCTATCTATCCCCATACACAAAAATTAACTCCAAATGGATCAGGGACCTAAATATAAAACCTCAAACCATAATAATCTTAGAAAATGAAGGACATACCCTCATGGAAATTGAAACAGGCATCCAATTCCTGAACAAAACTCGAAACCCACAGGCCTTAAGGGATGAGATAGACAAGTGGGACCTCATTAAACTGACAAGCTTCTGCAAAGCCAAAGAAACCATCAAGAGAGCAAGAAGATAGCCTACGGACTGGGAAAAAGTATTTGCCAACTCCAGGTCTGACAAAGGCTTAACATCCTGGATCTACAAGGAACTCAAACGTGCTGAAAAGAAAAAAACAAACAACCCCATTATAAAGAGGTCAAAAGATATGAACAGACACTTCACAAAGGAAGACATCGGAGCAGCCAACAGACACATGAAGAAATGCTCAACCACATTAATCATCAGGGAGATGCAAATCAAAACCACACTGAGATAACACCTAACCCCAGTCAGAATGGCAATCATCAACAACTCAAAAAATAACAGTTGCTGGAGAGGGTGTGGTGAAAAGGGAACACTTCTACACTGTTGGTGGGAGTGTAAACTAGTGCAACCTCTGTGGAAAGCAGTGTGGTGATTCCTAAAAGCTCTAAACATCAACCTCCCATATGACCCTGCAATCCCCCTACTGGGAATATACCCTGAAGAACTCAAATCACTCTATAAAAAAGATACCTGCATGTGAATGTTTATGGCAGCATTGTTCACAATAGCAAGAACTTGGAACCAACCACACTGTCCATCAAAAGAGGACTGGATTAAAAAAAACGTGGTGCATATACATGATGGAATACTATGCAGCCATAAAAAAGAACAAAATCATGAATTTTGCAGCAACCTGGATGGAGCTAGAGTTTATAATACTAAGTGACCTCTCACAGAAACAAAGATCTGTGTACCACATATTCTCACTCATATAGTGGACCTTGATCATCCAATACACTAGTATAAGAAAATGACAGTGTTGGGAAACTATGGGGAGGGGGAGATGGGACTAATGGTAGTAAACATCTGTCTGGAGACGGGGAGACACCAATTATCAACAAGGGGGCCTGAATGAAGCATATTTGTATACCTACCCCTTGACTGTACCCCACAATATCAAAATAAAAAATATCGATTATAAAAAAAAGAATAAATCTGTGATTTTTAATATCAGTCCTTGAATTGAGGAGTTTGGTAGGTGGAGGTAGAATGGGGGTATAATTTTGAATTTAATTTAGACATACTGAGTTCATGATTTGGAGCATCAAATTGAGAGGTGGATGCTGGGTAGAGCTTATGATAAGGATTCGAAAATTGGGCATCATTCAACCTGTGAAAGGATGGAATGTTTCTCATGAAAATAGTACAGAAAGATAAGAACAGGTGGCAAAAAAGATAAGGCCACAGAGAAGATGGAGAATCAAGATCAGATATCAGTTATTATGAGGAGGAAAAGGAGGAAGGTATTGGGGAAAGAATATTAGATCTGATGAGAAGAAAGCCATTCTTGGTCCTAAAGATAGATGTTTCATTCAGAGAAAATAGAATGTAAATAAATTAAGAAGGAATGGAAATTGAGGAAATAAGAGCAATAAGTATAGATATAGACAACTCATTCAAGAAACCTGACAGAAATAGTTAGGACATGGATGCACATATGGGAGATGGTGTTAAACATGAGCATATTGTTAAAAATGCAAAAAAGAACAAGATATAGTGCATTAAGTTCAAGAAAGAAGGTGCCAGTTCCCTCAGAATAGGACCTAAATAGTAGGATTAATTTTAGAGAAAATATTCTTTCAAAGTGGATGGAAAGTTGAGAGAGTAAATACAAACTTGATATAGTGATGAGAAATTAGTCTCTAGTCTCAGAGAAAAATCCTATAGACTTCATCTATATTGGGCAGGATGTACACTTATTATAGAGTAATGTAATGTTTTGGTGACAAAGAGAGTTTTCAAATAGTTTTTCATATAGTGAGAGTATATCTGGACCCAATGTCCTTTCTTCTTATTCACTGCTATGTGGAGCTGGATGTTCTTGGTGACAGCCTTCAAAAGAATGTTGTGCACAGAGGCAACATAGACATCAAGACTTGAAGCACTTTGTTATTTTTTTGAATAGATCATGAACCTTTTGACTAGATGATAAGGAAAAAAACAAGGCTGCTGAAAGAAAACAGAGGAACAACAGACTGGTGCCTGAACTGAGAATTGGAATGTTGAAGGTCTCTGAAGTGGCTTACACTGCAAAATAACTTAACTCGGCAGTCTGTTGGCAACTCTGTGTGCTAAGGAGGATCATGCAAATACATATATAAAACCCAAGTTGTAAAGGACTACAATATTTGGGTGAGACCTATGGGGCACTTGTTGCTAAGCTCAAATTAAAGACAGGTGTCTTTAATACACCTGTCTCCCTATTACCTATTACCTGAGAAAACACTGCAAGATCAGAAACTGAGTTTTTATAAATTATCAGAAGACTTGTGGCCTGATTTTACACTCCATTATGGAGAAGTGGAATAAAGCTACCAGAGTTTGTATGTTTAGACCACAGACTTTGCTTTGACAGACCATGATTTAAGTTCTGGCTCTACTGTATACTAGTTGTGCAATTTTAGGTGAATTATTTTAACTCTATGAGATTAAATGAGAAAAATAATACTTGCAGTGAGTTTTTTTTAAACTAAGTAATTTATACAGAGGACATAGCTCAGTGCCTGGCTCAACATGTGGTAGTGATAATTGTTATGATGTCTGTTATTGGTATGGTTAATTTTAAAACTATGTCAATCATCTACTTTAATGAATAAATTTATTTCCGATAGCTTGCAAATACTGGAATTAGATAAAGTGTGTGTGTGTGTGTGTGTGTGTGTGTGTGTGTGTGTGTAACTTGCTTGTGTTCATCAATGTCCCAACAAAGGCTAAGTAAATTTGTCAGTGTTGGAATGTTAGATGGGGGAATACTTCTTCACTCTTGATATCTTCTTTCATGCAGAGAGATCTTTAACGGTGGAGTTATCTTGGTCTCTCTGCACTCTCTTGCATATTTTGCTCCATGGGAGGATGAGTGACTTAACATGACAGGTGAGTTTGGTAGCAGGAATTGTGTAAGTATATCTCCTCCATTTCTTTTCTTTGGGAAGTGAGCTGCATGCAAGGATTATGCATTTTCCTTTCCTCATCCATGTTGTACATCTTATAGGGTAGCCCTGCATGTGAGAAGCTCTAGTCAGGATCAGTATTGGTCCTGTGAGGGCATGTCTGTCTTGTTCTGAGTGTCCATTTTAGGTAGCCCGCTTGTCCACACATTTAAATCACATTTTTTCGCTTTTTCCTCGTTTATAGAAATTTTAATATCTCCTTAGTATTCATCCTCATATGGGGGAGAAATAACAGGTGGTTAGTTATCAAAAATTCATTTGTTTTGAAAATTAGGAAATGTTTAAAAAGCTACAAATGAGTGAGAAACCTTGAACTATGAAAGCACATCAGATTTCATACTGAGAAACAGATCGTTAATGTTTCTCCCAAGGAAGAAATATTATATATCTCACCATGTGTTTCATGTAAAAGCAGTTACAAACTCCAGCCAAGGGCAAACTTATGCTCTTTTTTTTGTCACATTTTAGAATTTACAAAGGTGATCCACAACAGATTATGTCTCTTAATATTAGCCTAGTCATTTTGAATAGGCACAACTAAGGTAAAGGAATTAATCAGTAACCTAATTAATTAAGAGAATTAATTAACTTAAGGGAATCACCTTAAAACTTACTGTTATTTTTTACACAATCTTTCTAATTTTGACAAAAATCTGCAAGTTAGATACTATGAATTCCATTTTACAGAAGTGGAAGCTTAAGGTTGGAAAGGGTAACTTCCTTGAGATATAGACCAGTAGATTTTCAAGTTAGGATTTGTAAAAACTCAGATCTGACCTGTACTGTTCTGTTTCAATGTTCATATTCATTCTGTGTTATCATACTTTCTCTTTTAGAATTAATATATTATGAATCCAAATTTCATTCTACTTTCATTTTTTTGCTTAAGGTATTGAATTGATTTTCATATTAGTGACATTTGTTTACTCTAATCTGATAGTATCTTCAGAGTTTATTTTAATTCCATTTCTAGTTTTCTATACACATCAAAGAATAGAAACATAGAAGGCTCAAATATCTTCACTTCCTCAGCTACTAACTTTGCTTTGCATAGACCACAATGCTGAGCACAACAAATCTGAGGATGAAAAGAATTTTAAATCTTACACCTTTTAAAAAAAATGCACAAGTTATTAAAAATAACCTGCTAGTGTCATTCAAGCAGTTAACAGCATAACTAAGTACAGTTTTAAGTTGTAATGGTTGAAATTGGCCCTCAAGAAGGGAACTAGGTATGCATGACAGAGAAATATTTTCTAAGAGTGTTATCAAAAGAGGAGTACAAATCCAATGGTTTACAAATAACAACTGTGATAAATCTAGGTCTGAGACTGTTCAGATACAAGAAATGAGTTTCTTAAAAGGAGTGTATAGATTAAGCACAACAGTATTCTGAATTCTAAATGCAAATTACATCCAAGAAGTAATCCATAAAAAAACTATTTAACCCTTTAAAAATGTTTTAGAACATTATTATTTCTGCTACCATAGAGAAAAATGAATAAAAGATAAATCTCCAGGTTTGGTGAAATATTTTTAAAAATTTGACAAGAAAACATCTGATGGATTTATCATATTTTTTCTCTTATAAAGTTTATTATTCCCTTGAAAATTTAAAATTTTTCTATTTCTTTACGTTAGCTGCCCTGGGAGGGATAGTATTGAACGGTTAATGAAACAAGTGTATATCCTGGGAGTGATTTTTTTAAATAAAATATACATGAGCCGGGCTCGGTGGCTCAGCCTGTAATCCCGCGCCTTTGAGTGGCTGAGGTGAGTGGATTGCCTGAGCCCGTGGGTTCGAGACCTGCCTGGGCAGGTGAGACCTCTTCTCTACAATAAATCAAAAAATTAGCTGGGTGGGGTAGCGCGCGCCTGTAATTCCGGCTACTCGGAAGGCTGAGGTGGAAGGATCGCCGGAGCCCAGCAGGTCGAGGCTGCGGTGGCCGAGAGGGGCCACTGCACTCCAGTCTGGGTGACAGAGTGAGACTCCAACTCAAAAAAAAAAAAAAATGCATGAGTGCTTCTTTTCTTTGAAAAACAACTGTGTCTTGAGCCAGACAAATTGAACTTAAACAGGGAGGCAGAGGAGTATACTTTCCAAGATGACAGGCTACAGTGTTGTTCAGTCGCCAATTCTCTCATGAATAACTGTGCAATTTCAGACAGGTTCCTTCTGTTCTCTGAAACTTTTTTCTCATCTGTAGGATGAAAATAATGTTATTACTTATTTCACATTTATGTAGTTCTTATCAAGTATAAATTAAAGCCACCTAAAATATTAGACATATTGGAATGGTTTCAAACCACATTGGATAATATGACTGCAGTTAATGGCTGCATTGCTCACAATTGCATTTACAACTGCTATGACTTATCAAGCTTTTAAAGAAAACTGAAAAAATAGGATATCTCTCAAAGTGATCATTAACTTTCATCAACTTATCATTAATTACATTATTATTTATAATCCTTGATTAGGATTTACATTTACTAACCACACTTGGATGTCTATATTTGAGTGATTCTATCTACCAGAAAAAAATTTTTTTTTATTTGAATCGACTTCACAACTTTCCTCTTGCTTTTTTTCCCAATTGTATAAGAAGGACTATGGAATATATGATGGTACTGAAGGTACCAAACCCTAGAACCATTTTCCCTAAACAAATTTTTTACTCCTTTACCTTGTTGGAAGATAAAGGAGAAACCATGTTGTGTTTCACTTTAGCGTTGTCTTCTTTACCTAAAAATTTGTGTACAATGAGACTTACTGGAACTGCTTCATTTGTTCAAATCCCCCAATATAAGGGCCAGAAATGAAAGACCAAGACTTTAAGAGACTTTACCAAGATTGTACAGCCAATTAGTGACAGAGCTAAGGCAAGACCCAAGCCTTCCTGACTCTCAGCCCAGTGCAGTTCCTACAGATTCTCTGATTCCTCTCAACTGGTTTTTCAGTTGCCATTCTACTCCCACATTTGATCTAGGTACAATGTCCTTGTTAAAATTAGACAAACAAAACCAAAAAAAATTCAACTGATCCATAGAAAGTACCTCATCATTCTCTCTTTATACCATCGCCTACTGATATGAAAATGAGTTGAGATGTAGTCTTGAAGGTAGAGCTAACAGTTGCCCCTCTAAAAACATGTAAATTAAGAATTTTAAGGATATAAATATAAGTGTTTGCTATGGGTCTGAGAAAGTTGCTGACTAGATTAGGTTCCTGTCTATATCTAATAAGATCCCTTAGAACTTTGACTCTCTTCATTTCCTTTGCCATAATAATCTTTCAAATAATTGATCAGGGCAAATTCTCCCAGTTTATTCCAATTAAGTAAGAGAAACTTCTGTCCACATATTTATAAGAAAGGAATAACTTGATATTCAAAAATTTTTCTTTGGGCTTTGGATCAAAATGTATTTTTAAAGAAAAAAATACTTTATGAAAGGAGTCTCTGGTCATTATAGACTTAACCTTTAAAAAAAGTTTTAGTATTTTATATTCTGTGTAAAAATTAATTGGAAATACCAGATTGTTCAAAGTCAATGAAAATACTGCATTGAAATATTGGGATGGGTGGTAGAATTTCCTAAGCCAAGATTCTGAGTCAATGTTTAAAGGCATCATTTCCCAATTCTGGTTTATAAAGTCTCTTCCTCATAATGTCTTTCTTCATTATAAGAAGAAAAGCTACCCAAGATGAGAAAGGAGGAGTGTTGAGTAAAAATGATGATTCATTACCACAACTCCCAGCAATAGAATAGTCCATTCACATGGTTCTGTTTTTCTGTGCCATTATGCTAATGAATCACTTCTGTTTACTGTTTAGGGAGTAGCACCTTTCAACACCTGTAAGAAAGACATGCTATTTGAAGACTTATTTCTTGGGTAGAATGCCAAGATGTTTAGTGACATGTCCTAGTTCCAAAAGACCTCATAGCTGAAAAAGCTGCATTCATATTCTCAACTTGCATAGACTATGCTTCTCTTAGGGAGGGACTGTACTCCTCCTAGAAGTGTCTCACTGAAGCAAGGTCTGAATATGTTTGCATCACTGTCCACCATCAAGCAAAACAGACTTGATCAGGAATTTGTCCATGTTGACTCTGGCTTATTTAAAGTAGACAAGTACAAATGAGGAGTTATTCATGTTTTTGCATCTTAAGGAGGATTTATTATGTTTTGAATCCAGTCCGTTGACAATATTTGTCATTTATGCTTTGAACATTCCAAGAAATTTTGGACCAAGATAGTAGTTATCTCTTTTTCTAGTTAATCTTGGTCTGCAAATTCAGACATCTCATATTAATTATAAAAACAGCCAATTTTAAAAACAAGTTAAAAATGAAATATGATCTCTGGGATATCAC